>AYEL01091711.1:0-20387 GCA_000484575.1 Olivierus martensii | reverse complement strand
TTCGTATTGCATGTTTGAACAAGTCGCCGACAAGTGAGTAACTCGTCACAAAAAATTGTTTCGGTTTAGTATGTACTACCATTTTATTATAATTAATTTTATAACAATATATTGATGGGAGAAAGTCGATAAAATAAATTCAATTTTAGAAATGCTTGGCGGGCCGCATAAACATGTTTAACAGGCCGCAAGCGGCCCGCGGGCCGCGTGTTGCTCATCCCTGATTTAAGTAGTTAAAATTTATATATGATTTTAAAAACGCAAAAAACATATTTAAAAAATAATTTTTGACTGAACTGGAAATGACATCACAAAACTTTGACACATTACATCTTTTAAATAGAGCCTCAAATCAAAAAAAGGTGACTAGATTTTTTACTCAGAATTTTATCCTTTACAAATCTGTAAATTTTGGCACAACTTTTTAAATCATTCTGTATATATATATATATATACCTTATTATTATGTTAATATAAGTAATTTATAAAAATAACTTTATCATAAATATTTTATTGTTAACTGTTTTTGTTTTTATAAAATATACATGTTATGCATTATTAAAGGATACTCTTCAGGAATTCGAACATCAATTAAGAGCAATTTAATTTTAACCTTTGAATGAGGTTTTAAATCATCTTTTAAATGAAAGTCTAATAAATCTAAAAGATCTTCTGCAGAAATCCTTGGGCATAATTCAGTTTTTAATATATTTAGAGGAACTGGTGACATTCCCTAAAATATTTTTTTAATATTTATTAGAAGATATAACATTTCAAATATAGTAAGCATTTTATAAACTTACTAGTTCTGGATGCAAAGGTGTTTCTTCCTGATTTTTTTTCCATTTTTGATTATTGGTTATCTTTTCATATTCTCTGTATGTGATACTTTTTGGTGTACTGCAATACATTTTAATAGAATCTTGCACACAATGTTCAATATCAATTTCTGAAAGAATGTATTTAGTGACTCTCCTACTTAATTTATTTATCATCATACAATATTGATTTTTATGAGAAAATCAACTATGTTTTCTGTAATATCTGTTTTATATATTAGAAAATTATTAAAGTATATAACAATATATTTATATCAAACAAATTTATTCAAAGAGGAAATCTCAGATTATTTTTATATAAAAATTTAAAAAGCAGAAATTAAATTGAGAGAATTTATAGTTTCAATAAAATAAAATTATAGTGTTTATATATATATCGATAAAGATAACTTACCAGGCATATCAGAAAACATCAGAATACACTCATTAAAGCCAAAAGAAAGCAAGTTTGTTCTCAACTGTTGAAGAATAGCAACACCAATAAATAGAGGAAACGATGCACTGCCCAGTAGCAATGTATCCCATAAATGAAATATTTTGTGAAGTGGAAACACATCTGATGTCAAAAACATATTATTATTTTTATACACATTTTTATTTTTTATAAAAATAATTTTATTTTCAAGAATTTACTTACGAGTATACATTGTAAGAAACCATGGAATGGCATAAAGCTGAAATTAAATATATAAACATTGTAAGTATTCAAAAATGCTGAATCACAAAAATAAGTGCAGTCTATAACAATAAAAAAATTTTTGATAATTTAATAAAAATTTTAGTATCTGTATTTAAAATATACAAAACAACAATGCATAACATGAAAAAATTTTGCCCAATTTCCCATGTTTTCATTTTAAAATAAATTAAGTATGAATTATTTTTTCAATTTTACCTCTGGAATGAATCCAATACTGTCCATATGGTTAGTAAGTTCTGGATCATGGAATGCAATAAGATGAGAGAAAACAGTTAAATATTCTGTAATTTAAAAACATTAAGTATTTATTTTATTTTAACAGCAAATAATACCACTTAAAGTATTATAAATTTAAGGAAGACTTCTTTACCTTGTATTACAGGAGAATTATCTTTCAAGAAAAAGTTATTTAAATATTTAGGAATAAAAGATGACAGACAGACATAGGCCAAAGCTAAGAATAAATTAAAAAAGTTCTTATAACTCTAAATGATTGAATATTTTTAAATATTCCTTAACAAAATATATACCTTCATTATTAAAATTTAGATACAAAAAAGGTGCACAAAGAGAATCTAATCCTTGCCAATAAACATATTGAGGATGACTAACTACCCAAGCTTTTAAAATCCTTTTAAATTTTGTGTGACCAGTTGGAGATGACAATAATTCATTGTATTGATGGCATCGTGGAATATCTACTTCAATCTAAATTAAAGTTAAAAATGTTAAACTTATAAATAATAATTATTCATAAAAAAGTTTTAAATTTACTTGTCTATCTGTAGGTGTTGGAGTTTCCTTATCAATAGCATCATAATCTCCTTGGACATCTCCCTAAGATAACAATTTAATATTAAGATAAAATAATGCTATTAAAAATAAAATATGGGAAATGTTCAAATTTAACCTAGACTTATGAATATAAAAAGAAGAACACAAAATACGATTAGTAAAATGTATTTATTTAATGATGCATTTATTTAATGATTTTAGTAATATGTATTTATTTAATTATTTAAATCAATGGACTGATTTAATCATGCAGAATAAAAGAGAATTCCCTTAAAGAAATTAATTTTGAATTTTAATATTAGTGTTGGCATTGTTGCCATTATGCTTTATAACAACATAAGATTCAGTAATGTCTGAAGATTTATAATGCTCAAACAGATGTCTCCACAATAAAATGTGATGAAAGTTTAAATTTCAATAATTCTACAGAATGGTGAGTTGAAAAATTTTAAGAACTAATTTGCAGCGTCTTAAATATGATATGATTTTTATATGGTAAAAGAAAATTGTAAAAATTTCATAATTCAGTAAGACCCCGTTTAACGCAAGGGATATGTTCTAAAGAAACCAAGCGCTAAACAAAACAGCATTAAGCAAGATCACTGTGACTAAGTGTGGAAAAATTTGAAGAGTTACTTCATTTGGTGGAACCTATTATATCTAGAATAAATACGGTAATGAAATGCGCAATTCCAGCTAGAACGAAACTTGGGGACTAGCTGCTAACGGGTTTGTCTGTTTACACAGGGGCAGTAGAAGCCGGAAGTGGGTCACGTGGCCGGCAAGTGGACAGTAAAGTAGCCAGGATTTCAACTTTACTTGCCACTATCCCGGCAAGTGACATGTTCGCTAGCGGGGATGTTTACATTGGGCAAGTTAGCTTTCCGCTAGCTCCAGCGACTCTTAAACTAGCTTCGTTACAACACGCCTTTACTATTACTGGATTTTACAGAATTACTTAGCTAAAACAATTATTATTGATTATAATACAGGATACTGTTCAGTATCAATTTGTGTTCAATCGGTATCTTTATATCATATCCTTTCATTGGATGTTTTATTTTAAAGGGAATTTTATGTTGAATTTGCAGCTAAGTTAAGTCTGTTCTATATCCATAATTATGATTATGACATATTACATATCTCAAATGAAATTTGTTTATATATTACCACACAAAGATATTAAAAATGGAAAACTCATTTTATTGTCAAGTTATCCTATTCATCATGACATAAACTACTGTATGTTTATCCAATATTATATAATAATAATACTAAGTAATATTTAAAATCACACAAAAAGCAGTAATACTCGTATGTACAAATTTTTTATTTGTTGCAATTTTAAATGAAATTTTCATATATACGAGGGTAATTCAATAAGTAAGTTACAAATCGAAGTTGCGACCTTCGTCTTTTAATAAAAAGCGGAAAACTGTCACCGCTAGATAGCAGCACTATCTAGTTTTATTGTGACGCACAACAATCGTTCTGCGCATGACTGTACAAGATGGCGGCGCCCCTGAGTACATGTACCACGATAGAACAGTGTGCCGTTGTGCGTTTTTTGTGGGCAAAACATATGGAAGCAAAGGATATCCACAAGGAAATGCTGTCCGTGTATGGTGAACATTGCCTGTCACGTCAGGCAATCCATAATTGGATGCAGAAGTTCTCGGAAGGGCGGACAAGTATCAAAGACGAACATAGAGCCGGTCGGCCGGTGGAGATCGCCATGCCAAAAATGTCAAGTAGGAGGTCCTCCAACATCCACAGCCTGAACCTCACTCCGAGCGATTTCCACTTGTTTGGCCCTTTGAAACATCATCTTTCGGGAGAAAGCTTTCCAGACGATGAAGCGGTTGAAAGAGCAGCATTGGCCCTTTGAAACATCATTTTTCGGTAGAACGCTTTCCTGACGATGAACGTCGTGGTTCCAAGCAACCAAAAGAATTTTACACCACAGGTTTCCAGGGACTTGTGAAACGGTGGGACAAGTCCTTTAAATTTGTATGGAGATTATGTTGAAAAATAAATGTTGTTTGTATGTCATTATCTCCATTCATTTCTTTTCAATCATGATTTGTAACTTACTTATTGAATTGCCCTCGTATTAATATTCAACATGGCAACAGACAATCTGGAAAGTGTCCAAAGTCACATTGCATTATTTCAAACACATTTTGAGTCTCCCCCTCCTTTGAAATTTTTCATCCCACTAAGCATAATTATTATAACATTATTCTCCAAGCTGATCGAAGAAATAATTTGGATTGGCCAAACCTGTTTATAAACAGATATATTTCCACATGTTACATTAGTCTTTATTTCTCTAACAATTACACATAAATATTTTATAACTAAAACATTGTTTAATCATAAAGATGTAAGCATTAATCATTTAATGAGTGACATTATAATTTACAAAACTTCCCTCCTACACCATTTACGGTCTCAAATCTATACTCTGCCTCTGAAATGTGACAATTTATGGATTCTCCCTACCTAACAAATAAATAATATTTAAAATAACACACAAAGAAATAATATACATAGCATATAGAAAATTTCCGTTTTATTGCCAAATTTGTTCTCATGCAACATCATTGTCATGGCATAAGTATATATTTCAACTGAGCATTATAATATAATTTTTATGTAAAAATTAAAATATTGCCCACACATTCACATTAAAAATCAGTGTTCAGTGTTTCCTGAATGGACCATGCCTGTTTTTTACATGGGCAAAATAATTAAATTTTTGGATAAATTAAACAAAGAACAAATTTAACAAAAGCATATGTTAAACAAGTGCTGGTTTTCTGCACATATGCATGATCTTTTGTATATATTATTATCTTAAAAAAAGAAATATTATTTTTCTATTTTATACATGAAAACTGGGGTGAAGGGTTATGGGAGAGGTAATACCTTTGTCATCAACACACCCAGGGCAAGAGAAAGCGCAAGATAGATTCAGAAGAGAATCATTATCCTCTTCCTTGCCAAGATCGCTGTGAGGCTATACTCGCATGACCATTATATATAGCCGGGTGGTGAAGAACCACCTCCTTCCCGAGGTCACCCTGATCGTGCAGAACACAGCGGATCTAGACTGGGAAGTCGATAAATATCCGTGGTAGTGGGCAGCAGCTCTACCAGTACCAATAATATTTCTTTTTTTAAGATAATAATATATACAAAAGATCATGAATATGTGCATGGAGCAGGAAATGGAAACCCCAAGCTCCAGACGAAGACATAATCCAATGCATGATCTTCCAACTGCCTTTGGGTATGCAAGAGTACCTCGAAAATTGGTACCTCCCTACTATGGATGAAGCAATTCAAGTCATATCATGATACACGCTCCGTAGACAACCTGGAGCCCCTCGTCCTCAGCGTCCGACGACTCAAAACTCTCCTAGGATCAGTCCGGTGCAAAGAAGTACTGCCGAACCACGGGTACCCACACGCAACTTACCGCCACGCAACACACCACGCACGTCGACGCAAAACATGTCATCTATTCAATGTTATAACTGCAGGAATTGGGGTCATTACTCAAGAGATTGCCCTCAAAGGCGCAATAGGCCGGCCACTAATAATATCCGAAATCAAACCTTCCAACCTAGTAGAAGCAGAGTAGAGGTTTAAGGGAAACTAAATGAGAGGCCAAGACAGGAGGCTTGTGCCTCAACAATGGAAAAAACCTCCTTCGCTGGACTATCAATTACAAGTAAGACAAATTTACCATTTATTTCTATCTTTATTGATAATATTATTGCCAATGCTCGAATAGATACTAGCGCAGATAACACCGCCATTAGTGAGAATGTGTGGAAGCAAATAAAAAAAGAAGAATCCACATATTTACCTCCACCCAGGTCCAACGGTACGGTTAGCCGTGCAAGGACATGAGTATCGAACTTTAGGTTGTTTTCTAGCAGAGATAAAGGTCAATAATGTCACACTAAAACAACCGTGCATGATTGTTCCAGATTTAGCAGTGCCATGTTTGTTGGGACTCGATTTCGTCCAACAGCATTGTGTTTCGTTAAATTTTGAAGAAGCAGAATTGGAACTTAAAGTCGAAGATAACCGAAGAGAAATAAATGGTGATGAAATTTTGGCGGACTTACAGACTCCTTTGGAAAGAGACAGGTTAGTCCAATTAGACAAGATCACAAATGATGAGGTATTAAGGAGGGTTGGTGAAAAAAGAGTTTTGATAAGAGAAATAAGAAAAAGAAAAGGAAATTGGATGGGACATATTATGAGGAGTAACTGCTTATTACTAGAAATGATGGAAGGAGTGGTGGAAAGTGATAAGAAACGAGGAAGAAAAAGAATGAAAATGATTGATTTAATTAAAGAAAAAATAGCTATGTCAATCTCAAGAAAAGGGCAGAGGAAAGAGAAGAATGGAGAAGTTTCTACAAGTGCTCATCGGACCTGCTTGGAGCAGAACACTAAGGAAGGACATGAAAACTAATTTCCTATATGGAGTCAATGTCATGATAGCATTGTTTATTGTATGATTATAAATATGATATATTGTATATTGACGCTATATCATTAATAAAATAAATTTGAAATTGTCTCATTATCAATTATTAATAATTATTTTTCAATAATTATTTTTATTATGTGATTTATAAACAAAAACTCAGCAACATCAGGTATTTTTGCTAGTTTGATATAAAAACAAAAATATAAATGCAGTAAACAGTATAAATTTATTTATTTACGATCTTTGAAAGAATCTTATTAACAATGTTACCCTTAAGTTTAATCATTATCAACCTTTTTGGCATTTTTTAACAATAAAATAACACAATAAAAATTAACAACAAACAATAAAACAGAAAATAAGTTATCACAGACAAATCACACTGACAACATTCAACAGCTTACCAAATCATCATAGTATGCTATGGTTATACATGCACTATTACATCATCTTTTACAGCAAAAACTCTGATCATAGACTCATCCGAAAGGTTATGCTGTGAAAGCAAAGTTATGGATTTTATAATATTTTTGATTGCATAATTTTGAATTTGGGATACTCAACATGTACAGTAAAACCTCGATTTTATGGACTATAGGGGGCAAGACTAGTCCGTAAAATCGAAGTAAAATTTTTTTATAAACATTAATTAGTATTTTCAACATACCTGTGCTAATTAATGTGACTTATGCCTAAAAACTTACCTAAATATTAAATTTTGGTAAGTTGTTAAAATAAAAATGACGCATTATGCAATAAATGAGTGCTTTATTTTACATGCAAAACAGTACTGTAGACAGTTTATGCAAATATTGTATTATTATTATTTATTTTATTTTTTGGGATGGTGTCCGTAAAATCCGAGGTCCATAAAATCGAGGTTTTACTGTAATAATAAATTATGGCATTTTTGTTCAAGATTGAATTTTATTAGAATTTATCTTATTTTTCAGTATTCTTCCATAATTTTAATCTTAAAACTTATAAAAATAAAAAAGAAATATTATTAAGACATATATGCTAACAGAAAGTATACTACATATCATTTAATATTTTTTTTATAAATTTAACATAGTTATATGTTTTTTATATAATTAAATGATTTAGATACAGTAGACTCTCTCTTATCTGGTTTCACTTTAACCATTTAATTTTCATCAAGCTAGGAACAGAGGTTAAAAAGGAAAAAAGAATAAATATGTTTCAATTGCTTTCTTTCCTTCCATTTGGAAGGAAAGAAAGCACTTGAAACTGTGAAAAGATATATCAAAAACAAGATACAGATAGTGTATATATCAAATGAGATGATACAAGACTCTCAGAAATTAATAAAAAAATGGTAATAAGTTATCTAATGTTGTTTGCCTTTTCCTCTTTCCTTCAACAAGCAATTGTCAATACCAAGACATTGCATCCATGACACTTTTTCTTGTCTTTGAACTTCTATCAAAATTTGGATCATTTCGTATAACTGATTCATAATTTCCGTAATAGTGGTTAAACTTAGTTTGAGAAAATCCGTTGCAAGTTCCTTTTGCTCCTCATCTTCAGAAATGCTTGCTCTTGATGACCAATCATAAATATGAACTGTGTCTGCAGCAAACTTTCATACTACACTATATTGATATCAAATGCACTGTGAGAAGATACAGGAGTATTAAAGCAAAAAATTTTTGCGATTTTGGATTTATGTGAATATTATAGTTTAAAAAACTGTACCAAAGTGAATCAATAAAAAATATAGAATTCTTTAAAAAAACCATGTTATATTGAAATAACGTTAAACGGAGCAGTATTAAGCAGGGTCTTACTGTACAATAAACTCTTCAGAATATGAAACTCTCTAGAACCAATACTTTTTATAAAAGTTCTCAATTTAAAAATTTTAGCAAGCAATCTGGCATTTCTGTTTATTAAAACGACACGTTGGTAGACCTCATTGCAGATGGTGTGAGACCGTAACAGGCCACGAGGCCTAATACGTGTAGGAAGAAGAAGAAGAAAAAATAAAAGAAGTATTTAGTTAAAGTAAAAAAATTCTAAAATAATATTTTAAAAATTTTTTACTTTAACTTCTATATGAAATACTAGCCAGTGTACATGGCATTGCATGGAAATTTCTGGCACATTATTTGTAGGGGATATTAGTTTCTGGTTTGCAAGATTTTCTGATAGTTACAAATGATATTCTACTTATAACTAAAGCTAAAAAAAGTCAAAACCTTTGGGTGTGATGATGATGTTATATATTGGAACTTTTGTGATTTCACAGACTGACATTTCATATCATCATCCATTGTACATCATAATGACATCAAACGCTGGTGACATTCTGGAACATCACCCATTGTTGCTTGTATACCAGAATATTTGTGATGGCACTCATTTCTACATCACAATTATGTAACAAAATGATGACAATACTATGTCATAATGACATCACAAAATGATATCACAAAAGTTCATATGTTAGAACTGTTGTGACAATATTGCTATGGCATATTGATATCACATTCTGATAACATCCTGGTACATCATCCATTGTTATGTCATACAGATGAACTTTTTCGATGTCAGTAATTGTTACATCATAATGATGCCACATACTGCTGATGTTTGTGAGATCGTGATGCCATCCCTATTTGATACTTTGAAATATCAGCAATAGTCAAAGCAACAGGCTGAAGAATTTAAACACATATTTTAAATTATGACCCCAAATTGCCCCATCTCTGGAGCAATTTTAACCCAGATTAGCCTATGTTACCCATAGGGAGTGACCCTGCAAAGTTGGATGCCAATAGATTAAACGATGTGAGAACCTAAGTGGAACAAATAGATAGAACGAACTTGTCCCATTCTTTAGGACAATTTTGATTTTGAGGACCCTATGTATCTGAAAGATCAGGGAAGTCAACCTACAAAGATTGGTTCTGATAGATCAAATATCGTAGGAGTCTATGCAGAACAGATAAATAGAAAGACAAATATTGTATTTTATACATATAGATTAGTATTGTGAGCTTTTATTGTTTTCCTAATGGTTATCTCTTTCCTCCACATATTGTTGATATATTCAAGAAAAAGAACCAGCTGATGATCTCTCTGACTTCTATGATAAATTCAAACAAAATTGCATTGTTAAAAGCAATAGTATTCAAACAAAATTTAGTAATAATAATAAATTTTATTCCAAGAAAATAAAGATAACCTTTTATTCAAGTCTCTCAATTAAATATCCAATTAAAAGCAACAGCTTTAGATGAAAGCCAGAAGTTCCACCATTTTGTACCATTCTGCTAGTACATTAACACAATTTAAATTTATGAAACATTTTCTGCTGGCTCATTCTGAGATTTTTCACATATTATAAAATATAATTTTAAAATATGATCATACAGGTTGACATTCAAAAATCTGGCAACCGAAAATCTGGAATTATTCAGTATTTCGGTATGAATTTCAGGAGCGTATTTTCAAATTTCCCAGCACTGTTGCGCCACTGTTTTCTGGAGCTGCCGTTGATGTTTTGATGTACACCATTCTCAATTGTTCGGTGTTGCTTGCCACGCTAACAGGGAGCTCTGCTCATTTTTTTTTTTTTAATATTTATTTGCTATTGTTTAACCCAATTATGGATTCAGCAAAGAAGAAATGTGGCATAAAATGTAAACATTGTGCATTATCGATCGCAGAGAAAGTGGAAATACTAAAAAAATTTAGTAACTGTGTGTCCGTGCGAACCATTTGTGAAACATACAACAGTATATGTGGTAATTTTTTATTAAATATATATAGCATATATAAACCTTCAATTATCTGGCATATTCAAAAATTCACCACTCCTCAGGTCCTGAGGTTGCCGGATTTTTGAATGTCTACCTGTATTAATAAAAATATTATTATTATTTTAAACAATTTATTATAAAAACATATCGACTTTCTGCAGACTGTGTTATGAAACTTCTACACAACATTTTTTAATGGTATAAATAAAATCATCTCTGATATTTCTGATTAAATTGTACAAAAATTGCACAAATTTGCAACTTATTATAAGAAAATATAAAAAATTTTGAAGTTAGCAAATAATTATGCTTATTGATATTTGCTAACTATAGAATTTTTCCATATCAGAAATTTTATCCTGATATATGGCTTTCATTTTCATTGCAATGAAACTTTTGAGTTTTGATCTTGTTCATTTACTTTAATTAAAATATTACAAATTGAAGTACTTTACGCAGTTGGTTATATAAAAAGTCTTTTATTCATAGTACTTTCGGTTAGTTTAATAACCATTTTCATTGAAAAATGCAAGATTAGAATCGAATCTGTTTAGGTTCAGGTTCAATTCTAATCTCGTATTTTTCGTTGAAGATAGTATTTTCGGTTAGTATAATAACAATGAATAAAAGATTTTTTATATAACTAACTGCATAAAGTGCTTCAATTTGTAATATTTTAAGTGTTTAGGCTAAATGCAGTAACTGAGAATGAAATCATTTACTTTAGTTTTGGCTTTGTTCTTCTATGATTTTGTGCTAAAATCTATTTGTGAAAACATTTACATTGTTATATAAAAACATAAAAATATCAATTCGAATAAAATGTATAATGCAGTTTTTATTTTACATGTTGATGTGCTTCATGATTAGAAATTATTATATAATATTTTGATTCTAAGAAAATTTTGAAGATATATAGTATTTATTATTTATAATGAAACAACTTGACAACTTGGAATCCCTCTTTGAAACTTTCACCAGAATAAATTTTTGGTTGAATTAGAACAAAAAGTGAACTTGCAAATAAATGTATTTATTTATAAACTCATAAATAAATAACTGTGTGTATATATATATATATATATATGTAACCGATTCAATTGATCAGACACACTAGTCTTTGAAGAATAGCTTTATTTGTTCAACTGTGAGGAAGTTAACTTGGACCTGTCCTATTTTTATTTTATTATGCACTCTATTATTTATTTATCGTTATTTTCTTATATGCTAACGTATTATATTTTAGTTTAAAAGTTAACTTACTTCCCACGTTCTCCGCCTCAGTAGTTGGCACCGTTAGGCTTAGTTAGAATTAATTTTATTCCATTCGTTCTAATCCGCGACTTTGCACAACCGTTCTACATTTAAACTGACCATTATACAGTTTTCCCTCGCTGTGCCCCCATCGGGTCCAGTTACACCCTCTCGCTGCGCTCCCTATCCTGTCCGGTTACATACATATATGTGTATGTATATATACCATGAGTTTTTCTTGTAACTGAACACTCTAAATTTTGGCATCGAGCCAATTTGGATGCATCTATTACGTCAGGAATCGCTCGCTACGAATTCAAACATTTTTAAAATGTTCGAATTGTACGATTTCAAGAAATTAACAGTTAATGAGATATAACTTTCTTTTCAGAATGAGAATATTGTTGTGTTATTAATGTGTGTAGTTTTTGCATTAAAACAAACTTATGAGTTGGCTTTATATTTTTGGGACGCACCTTATGTTTGTTAACATATTAAAACAAGAAAGATTTTAGAATTGTGCCATGATATCACGCTAGCATTATTAGATTTGTAAACGAGGAAAAAAAATTAAAGAATTTTATCAATAAAAATGCGATTCTACTTCATAATCTAAACAGTGATTAAATATTTAAATTAAGGATTTGAAGAATTTCATCAATCGGTAATGGAGTCGTCATATTATTTAATAGGCACTTGCCAGTAAATCTGTTTAAATCGGATAATTTCGCACATATTGCCCTTAAATTATCCGTGAAATATTTCAACGAGGTGCAGATACAACTTAGCCAATATATTAAATTCGGTCGATATTTGTGTGTTATATCTAAAGGAAATAAAATTTATCTTAAAATGTAGAATAAAAAGCTGTTTTTTTTGTAAAATATTTAAATATTTTACAAAAAAAAATTAAAATGTAAAATTATCTTGTTAAAATATTTCAGCCTATTTAACTGATTAAAATTATTTTTTTTTTGAGCAAAGAAAAATTTTCTTTTGATAATATATAACAGTGGTTCCAAAAAGAAAAAGTCCTTTTTGGAACCGCGGAACACTTTTAATTATAAAAAAAATTTGTGGAACAAAATTAATGACGTTTATATAGGATTATATTAAAACTAACAATAAAAACATGCATGCGGTTCTTAATTTATTTTTATTAAATCTTATAAGTTACGTATATTTCATAATTTCGCAGAACACCGGTTAAGAACTACTGATGTATAAACACGCGCGATTTATCACGTGATAAATGTAAATTTATTCTACGACCTTCATGCGTTACGGATACACACACATACACAACAATCGACCATGCTCGAATGATAAAATACTTTCATTTTAAAGACTACAACCTTATGCATTTAAAGACTACAATCTTATACATTTCAAAACTATTTTTAAATAAATCAAATGCACGTTTGATAAATTTATTCTTCAAAAAAAAAAAAAAAATGGTGCGTCGGCTATTTTTTCATTTTTGAATTTGTTTATTCAATTATATAAAACATAACTATAAATGTGAATTCTGATACAATATTCAGTGTGTTCAGTTTCAAGAAAAACTCACGGTATATATAAACACACACATACACAAAACTAGATGAACAACAGTTACAATGCTTTCAAATAAGAATAAAATATTATTTAAAAATAAAGAAGAAAGGAAATAAAAACTTCAGCAAATGATGCAGAAAAGGAAAACCTGGAGAAATATAGTTTCTGTATTCACTATACAATTATTATTAATGAATGGTAAACAAATCTTCGTAAACAGTTGTCAATATGTTTTAATATTCTAAACAGCTGTCTATGATGCTTTAATTTTTGAACAGACATTTTATGTCTGGTTTATATTTGTTCTTTAATTGATATTTGAACTATGATTTTTGTCTTACCAATCACAACTTAACTTTAACTTAACTTTTTTTTGGAGTCATAAAACACTTTTAATTATAAAAATATTTTATGGAACATCAAAATCAACTATGTTTATATAAGGCAACATAACGTTAAAACTAAAATATAGATTCATACAGTGTTTAAGGTATCTTTTATTAAAAACTATATGTTACATATATTCCTTTATTTCATGGAATATTTGTGGCAAGTTTGCAGAACTCCAGTGCTCTGTGGAACATTGGTTAAGAACAACCTAAAGAATGTAATATTATATCATAAACTTATAAACTGTTAATAAATGAAACAAAAAATAAATACAGGCATATCTTGCAATTACAGTAGTTAAGTTCTAGGTCAATACTATAAAATGAATCACATTCTGTTTTTATTTGCTAGTTCATATAAAAGTCTAAAAACATATTTACACTAATGATAGTGTAATTATTTAGGGCCAGTAACACTAGGCTTAAAAAAAAATCACCAGATGGCCTTATGATAAAATATTCACTTAGAAAATCCAGATTCAATTCTGGGTTTCAAATCTCCAGTTTCTCAGGATTTAAAAATACCATATAAATGAAGTGTCATAAAGTGAGTTGCCTATACAAATTATTTCCTATCTTCCAATCTATAATTTTTTAGAAAGTTTTTAACAAAATATAGTTTTTTTTTTATTAAAGAACTTTAGGATATGGTTTAATATACAAAATATTTATTTATGTTGAAAAATGTTTAAGCAAAAACTTTTTAAAATTTGAAATGGTATCAATAGTTAGCAATATAAAGCATATAATAGGGGTAGTCTTGAAAAAGTAAAAAATGCATTATAGATAAAAACTATTAAAAACAATAAATAATTGAAAGAAAATATTTAAAAAATATATATTTAATAAAGATTAAATTTATAAAAAAATTTTTCTATAATTTCTCCCATATGCCCAAAAAATTTTTGAGCAATTATAACCAATTACATAATACAAATATTAACATCAAATTGAATTTAAATAATAAAATTCAGAAAATAACATATACAACAGAAATGAAAAAATTTATAAAGAAAAGGAGATTTATCAGATACTTATAGTTATCTAAACTCCATTCTATTACATTAAAGAAACATGTAGATCCCTACACAGTATGTTTGATAAATAACCAGATTGACACTGTAAAAAATGAAATAATGGCCATATTAGTATTAATCTTATTTTTATTTGAAATATGTTCCTTCTGCAATAATACAGCATTGGGAGCAATCAAGTAATGAGCAGAACAATTTTGGAGCTCTGATTTCAGAATGCTGTCAAGTATACCTTATCACAGAGATTTTGATTGCTTCATTATCATCATATCGGGTCCTTTTCACCTTTCATCAACATTTTTAGTTTCAGAAACAGAAAATAATCACACAGTGCTTAATCTGGAAAATAAGTTAGATGATCAAGAATGCATACCTGTTTTCGAGCCAAAAACTACTTGGCAGCAGTAGTTTTGTGCATCAGTGCATTGTCATGCAAAAGAAAGCAGCTGCCAGGTTCTTTGTATTCAGGCTCTGTTTGTGCAATTTGAAATTTTAACAGTTAGTAGTTCAAACATAAGTTTGTTGAAAGATATTAATATACACTAGATGGTGCTTATATAGGTAAAATTCCATTGTGGAACAGTTGCCTCATTTTGTTAAAACAAAATCTCATATTTTTTACCATTTTACTAAATTTACCATTACGAATACTGTATTGTACATACTGTATGAATACTGTAGGTTACTGCTTCATTATAAATTCATTATAATGGTATTTGTTATAAAGGAATTTTGCCTGTAGTATTGATAATAGAAATTCAGTTTGGTTATTTATCAAACATACTGTGTAAATATCAGACCTAAATAAAACAATAATCTTACAAAATGAAAATTCTTTAATTCACTTGTTCTACTAAAATTTAATTGTAGAATAAATAAAAACAGAACATAAACATTATTTTTGCTTATAGAAAAAACAATTATATATGTAAAATCAAATAAAATTTAGCTATCATATCAATATTTAAAAATCTATCTATCTATTTTTAATAAATCTAAATTGATCTAAAAATAAATAATTTTTGGCAATAAATATCAATGGCATAAAACAGATAAGATCGAATCCTTTATCCAATAAAACCATAAAAATTACTAATATCAGGAACTTGTATTGTTTCTATAACATAGTAAAAAAAAAATATCAAAAAGATAAATAAATATACAAGTGTAGGTATTCCTTGATGTATGTATATCCATAAATCTGAATTTATGTAAACATTTTCCAAAAAAATTTTTTTGAGTTATAGAGTATAAACATTTATTATATATTTGTAAGTCATAAGTCCAAACATATATTGATTTATGTTTAAAAATTCATGTCAATTTGATTTACAGTAAAACCTCGATTTTACGGACTATAGGAGGCAAAGACTGGTCCGATTTTACGTACTATAGGGGGCAAGACTAGTCCGTAAAATCGGAAAGTCCGTAAACCTCTATTTTACGGATTATAGGGGGCAAAACTAGTCTGTAAAATCACCTGCTGAACCGCTCTTCCGATCTGACTAGTCCGTAAAATCGAAGTAACATTTTTTATAAACATTAATTAGCATTTTCAACATACCTGTACTAATTAATGTGACTTCTGCCTAAAAATTGTATTATTTTACAGAGATTATTTTAAATTAAATTAAATTACCTACATACATGTATATTAAAATTAGGTAAGTTGTTAAAATAAAAATGATGCATTATGCAATAGATGAGTGCTTTATTTTACACGCAAAAGTGTAGATAAGAAATTCTGGATGTAGCTATACTGTAGACAGTTTATGCAAATATTATATTAATATTATTTATTTTATTTTTTGGGATGGTGTACGTAAAATCCGAAGTCCGTAAAATCGAGGTTTTACTGTATTTATGTTTGTGTATTGTTTGTTGATTTTAAATATCATATTATCAATATGATATCATTCCATGTGACAATCTCCCTTTCAATGAAAGAATGATATGGTGATCTAACATGATATAGGTGAAATCAAATTTTGCCTTTAGAATTTTTGATAAAAATTTATTTTTCCAACTTTTGCAAAATTCAAGTTAAGTAAAAATCTTTGGTTCCAATTATAGGTAAAATTTGTTTTTAATGAATACTATTATAACAAAATTTTTGATATAACAAATTTATAATGAAGCTATAACATACAGTATTCCTACAGTATGTACAGTACAGTATTCACAATGGTAAATTTAGTAAAACATTAAAAATATGAAATTCTGTTTTAACAAAATATCAGTTATAATGAAATGAGACAATTATCCCAAGGTTTCATTATAATGGAATTTTACCTGTATTTCCATAAGTCAGGAATATCTGTACATAAACTGAAATCTAAATACAATATCAATATAATCAAATTTGATTTTCAAGTATTCCAAATTAATAAATTGGTTTCCTACCAATATATGCTTAGATTTGAATTTATATACTGGACTCTGTATAGTGAGTAGAATTATAATGAAGAAAAATTACAAGATAGATAAACAAGTAATAGCTTTTTTGTTTTAGATGCCAGATTATTTTAATGTTGATAATCAATTCATGTGGATTTCCTTGAACAGATAATACAATTAATGTTACAATTCATCAAATAATTTATTTTCAAAATAACAACTTACCTCAATTTCAAGTAGCGAGGCCCAAATATGGGCTCTATAAAGTGGTGGAATGTCTATTCTGGCTTCTCTAATTATTTGATGTCGTTTATATGGATATGCTTCTAATAAACGAGAGTATAGTATGATTCGATGTAACTAAGGAATATCAATAAAAATTATGTGCCTTCGTAAATTTAGAGTAAAAAGTTTATTATTTATAATATTTACTTGATATTCAATATCTTTCTCTCTTATTACCAATGGAAGACTAACTGTATCTTTAAATTCAGTACTGCTGTTTGTATTTGTTAATATCTGTGGTCTATATTAAAAAAATTAATAAATATTTGAAATTATTTTATGAATAATTAATGACTAAATAAAACTAACATACCCATTTTCCATAATTAATGGATAATATATACTAGGATCTATATCTTTTAATCGCTGAAAATATGGAATATATACATTATGAATAAATTTTAAATACTGTAATTATTTTACTTAATTTTTATTTTATTAACAACAATATTAACAATAACTATTAACAGCAATTATTAATAATATTTCATTACCTGTCGTAATGGATCTAGTGGAAGAATAATGAATGTATCATTCAATAGCATTCCCCTATCTTTTTTTTGTCCAAATTCCTCTCCTTCCTCTAAAACTAGCCTACAATATTTATTAAAAATATATAGTTCAAAACCATTGTAAATATATAGGAAGATATCAAATGGAATATTTTTTATTAGATAAAAAGATGAGTGGCAATTAATTCCAATAGATATCTTGATTATACTTATGTATGTGATAAAGGAATCAAAGACAAGAATATGTGATGATAAATCTTTAATTTTAAAATGCAATATAGTTGAATAAAATTCAAATCTTTTTATATAAAACACTCCTCAGTAATTTGTGTAAATCTAATTGATATAATTTAAAATGTATTACTTAAATGTAAATCTAAATTAATTTGATTTTATTTTACTAATACAGTAGACTCGACCCCACTTAACATTGTTTTGATATAACTTGGGTTTTTTTAATTCTATACTTTTTATTGATTCACTTTGACCCAGTTTTTCAAATCATTATACTCACATAAATCCGAAATCACACAAATCTGTTGCTTTGATACCCCTATGCCATCTTGCAGTGCATTTGATATCAGTGCAGTGGAATACAAATGAAAGTCTGCTGTGGTCACAGTTCATATTTATGATCAATCATCAATGTTATTTTACAATAATAATAAAAATAACAATTAACCCATTTTAGTTTTAACTTGAATACTATTACTTCAAAAATATAGTTCAATACAGTCAAGGAATTGGAACTTAAAGTCGAAGATAACCGAAGAGAGATAAATGGTGATGAAATCTTGGCAGACTTGCAGACTCCTTTGGAAAGAGACAGGTTAGTCCAATTAAAAGACACGTTGTTACAATTTCCTCTAATTTTTAATGATAAGCCAGGACTAACCAACATGGTGGAGCACGCAACAAAAGATGCCAAACCGGTCTTCAGTAAACCATATAGTTACTCACCGGTAAAGCTAAATGAAATGAATAAACAAATAGAAGATAATTCGCTGTAAATCGTTTATTTTATGAATACGGCCCGGAGAAACATCCAATCTGCACAGAATCAACAACAACAGCACTATAATCGGCGTCGTCGACAACAAACATTTCAGGTGGGTGATCTTGTATTATTAAAAACTCACCCTATTTCTTCTGCCCGCAGACAATTCAGTGCCAAATTGGCACCTAAATGGGCAGGACCGTACGAGATTTTTAAAGTGCTATCTCCATTGAACTACGAATTAAAGGATCCAATCAGTGGAGCGATTCATGGTGGCCAGCATATAGCCAACCTAAAGAAGTACTGCCTGTTTACCAGGCCATCATATCCAGTAAGGAACGACGCCGGTGATAAATGACCTACAGCACCAGTATAATAATAATAATAATAATAACCCTCCTGAATCCTGCTAAGCTGCCTCAAAGTGGCGGAATAGGCGACGCAAGTCTGAAATCTTTTTCTAGTAGGGTCACCCTGGACTAGAATGCTATTCCAACTATGCTCAACTAAATGCTAGCAGGTGTCCCCACCTTGGTGGTGTTTTTCTAGTATGCAATGATACCAAGCAGAAAATGAAAGCATACAGGCTCGGACATCACCCAGGTTAACAAGATTAAAACGAAAGCACACCGGCTCGGACGTCACCCAGGTTAACAAGGTCCGTATCTGTGAGTTAGGCAGAGGCTCACATTCGGAAAGTTTACTACAGTCTTGGCCACTGGTGGCGAAAGCTGTACCAACCCAAGCCTGGCTACTGCAATACACATACCCACAGTAGGAAACAGGTCACCACACCATAGCCCAACCAGCCAAAGTGCTTCCCAGGAAACTCAACCTGAGACCACCAAGGCTGGAAAACCATGCCAATGCATGAAATGGACAATTCAGCCAGAGACCACCAAGGCTGGAAAACCACGCCAACGCATGAAATGCCGAATTCATCATGCGTACATACTACACAATTACAAAATTAGAAACCAATTTCACAGAGTACAGAAGGGAACTCTAAATTCACAAGCAGATACCCAAACATCACAGTTACAGAACAATGCAAAGATCCACAAGCAGATACCCAAACATCACAGTTACAGAACAACGCATAGCAGAACCAATTACAAAATTAGAAACTAACATTACAGGGTACAAAAGGGAACTCTATGACAAATTCACAAGCAGGTACCCAAACATCACAGTTACAGAACAATGCATAGCAGATCAAAGAAGAATCATCATCAATAGAAACCTCATACCACACAGTACATTAGAAAGCATTAAAACTCCGGTAGCACTACAAATATCATAATATGAAACCGGCACACACGCGCGC
>AYEL01091709.1:0-61072 GCA_000484575.1 Olivierus martensii | reverse complement strand
CACTTGGATGACGTCATCTTCACAACCTAAGACTTTGTTTTCAAGGTTTGTGTTACTGTCTGTTAAATGGCACATGTACCCCAATATGTTGCATAAATAAACATGTTTAAAGGTTTTGTAATAAGTGCGTTATTTTTAATTAAAAACCATCAGATCTTTTTGCTGGACCCTGTATTAATGACATTACTGTTTTATTAGATTTTAAAATTTCAAGCTTTTCTCTTATAGGTAGATCTTTATGATTATGAACGTCTTTGACTATTTTGGCATCCTGCCAAATGATGTTTACATCCTTTTCATAAGCTCTCAGGGCTAGTGCAGTAACAAGTTTGCCTTTAGAAATATTGTTCTTGTGTTCAATTAGTCTATCCTTAAAATTCTTAGCAGTAGCCCCTATATAAACTTCTAAAATCCATTATCATCAATGTTCTGTAAAGGTATCTTATAAATACCCGACTTTTAGTCATTAGTCCTTTTATCTTTATTGTTACGATGCAAGTTAAAAATAGTGGGTGATCTTTTATAGGTACGGGATTTACTAATAGACTTAAGGATTTGTTTCACAGTCCTGCTATTATGGAGCCTGTAAGGTAAGGGGAATCTATAAGAGCTATCTAAAGTAAGTTCATTTGATGTTGGAAGTCCGTGTTGGTTAGTAAGGGTGGTTCCGTTTTCAAACTTGGCTCTCTCTTTTAAGTAAATGCTTCACATAAATCTCATGCTGTAACCATGTTTTTAAACCACAATTGTATATACATTTAAGTTCAGTTTTATGGAATAGTTCACTACTACAATGTGTAAAGCTCCTCTTAAAATACGATATGAATGCTGATTTTTTTATAAGCCCAAGGGTCAAACGACCATTTGGGGATAATAACAAGTGTAGTGGTAGGTTTAATATAAACGGTGGTACCCCTCCTGTAGCAATAATTTTTATATCTAAAAAGTTCACTTCGGATTTGCTCACTTGCATTAATTTAAGATTGAGTCCTTATTGTTTTTTGGAAAAGTGTTCAACCTGATCTGCTTTGTGGTTATTTTTTCCACAAAATGAGCCGAATGAAGAAATTCTGTTGAAAATTTCAGAAATTATTGATAAAAAATCATGAGTTATGTAACATTTGTTGATTGAAGTTATGTTATATAATTATTAAAAAAGTTGCACAAATTCATTGAAATATTGTCATTTTTATTATTACTTCATATTTATTAACTTGTTCTTATTACTTCATTTACAAATTTTTTGCAGTACTTTATAAAGATTTTCTTATTTATATGAAAAAAGCCTAACATATATGAAAATGGCCTCATCTGGTACATAAACAACTCTACTATATTCTCTCTTCCTCTTTTTGGACTACTAATGGTGTCTTGTAATTCCAGATCTAATGCCACTTACCCATGTCCAAAATAGGCTTGGCTGCAATAAAATAATAAAAGTGCCATGCCCCTTAAAATGGCCTGAGAATGTTTACATTTCAATTTTTGCAATTACTTTTTCCTAAATTTTGATTAAATTAAAACAAAAATGAACAATTATGATATATTTTAGTTTATTTTAACAGAATTAACCATTATTTTCAGAACTTTATAGCTTATTTGAAGGAAAATTCGATTTTTTTCCAAAATATTTATTGAATTGCATAATCAGAATGAGTTTGGTAGGATAGACCATAAAATTGACAGGATTGGATAAAAAAAATCCAAATTCTATCAAACTATTCAAATATAAACAATATTTGCTTACACGTAATTTTAAAAAATATTTCGGCAACTGAAAAAATTTAGGACTCTCAGTCAGAGGGGTATATTTTCACCAATTACACACAGAAAAATTGATTTTGCAAAAACTGAATTAATAAATTCAGGATTGAATATTTTTATATTGTTATTTGTTCTGCCATGTTGATGTATACACATGGCACAGGCATTCAACAACTTAGGGTATGTTTGGAAATACTAACTGCTACGACCGGTGAAACCGGAGAATTACCGGTCTTCAATCGAAAACAATACCGGAAACTTCATGGTGACTCCTCGGTTGCAACCGCTCTCACTGACTTTTGATCTCGGTTGCAGGTGACATCAACATACCAAGATGGCTGACAGTTATTTTTCGTGCGAGAAGTGTGATTATAAATCATTTAACTTTGAAAATGTGAAATCTCATCTATTTCAAGAACATATAATAAATACCACTTCTTTAAATTAATTAATTGATATCAATTGTTTATCAGCTGCCATCTTGTTGAAAGTAACTGATTTTCTATTCTCATACTCACAAATAAACCTGGAACGAAGATTACCGATGACATATGACATATGTCACTGCAACTGTACTAACTGACCAGTTAGTATTTCCGAACTTACCCTTAATGTCAGTTTCAATAAATTAAATTTAAATCTTGCAGTTGTTTCACAATATTTAAGTAAAAAATAAATAATTCATTTTTAATACCATACAGCATAAATTATATATCCTGACTATTAAAATAAATATCTTAAAATAACACACAAGGAAAAAATATAACAGAAATATCACTCATGTCTTTGTAAGAGAGTGAGCATTACTCAAAAAAAAGGAGGAAATGAGAGAAAGACAGGAAAAAACATTTAAATGTCACCAATCAGATGGTCCAATAATTCTTATCTATACATATTATACCTGCTTTCTCTACAGTCATTTTTTCTTTTATTTTTTTTTACAGACATTCTCCTCTTATAAACATTCGGAAACCCATATATTCTCAGATATTACTTATTATTCTCGTCACTCTTTTCTTGGCTTTCCTTTCTCGCATTTACTCTCCACAGATCCAACATATATTTGCTTTGTTAATTGCTCTTCATTCATTCCCTCAACATGACCAAACCATCACAAAACTGACTTATTGCTTTTATCACACTCATTTTCATACTGCATTGCTTTTGTATTTCATCATTTGATACACAATTATATCTTGTCACTCCAGTTATATCTCTCAAGTATCTCATCTCCACTGCACTCAAATGATTTCTTTGCTTTTCACTCCATACCCAGATTTCACTTCTATACATCAATATTGGAACCAGTACATACTGATATAGTCATTCTAGCATTCTTTGACAGATTCTCATTTCTTGTTTACCTTTCAAGTGCTAGATTAACTCTTGCCATATCAACAGAGGTCACATAATAATAATTCATTAAATACCACTAAATCTCTAATTATATCCCTTCCAAATCTTTTAAATCCTGATAGATTGCTATGAACTTTAAGTACAAATAATTAAATTTTTTATTATATTAAAGTATGAGGTTCAATATACTTAAATTTTCACCTTAACTGACTCTAGAATTAGACTACTAGTTATAAACATTCATTATATTTAAGAATGTAAAACACTTATTTAAAAATAATCTTGTGCATATATTTGTTTACATGTGTGCTATATCTCCCTTGATTTTGTTCTTATTTTTCTATTTTTAAGTTACTATTTCAGTATTGCTTATTTATAGATTTAAAATAATAAATTTTGTTTTTAAATTTCTCTAATACTTGTTAATAGATACATACTATAATAAAAAATCAACATCAGAAAATAACATGAATTTTCCTAAATTTATTTTTCAAATCTTGAGCAAAAAATTATATAAGAAAAAATATTTCATGATTAAATACAGTAATTAACGATTTATTTAGATAATTTATAAAATTGTGCTTTCACACAAGAATTTGTGATGTAATTCATTTTCAAATATGCAGTTATTTCTGTTCAATGCTATAATAAAAACAAATATGGTATGAGTTAAGGAATCTTTTTACCATTTATACAGTCAAATATATATTATTGCAAAATTTGGATTTTTAATTTGATTCTATTTTTAAATGAAAAATATGTTAAAAAAAGAAATGAATCCTGGACATTTAATAAAGTTTTGAGAAATCACATCTAAGATATATTATTGATATTTAATATATTTATTACCAATTAAGACAAAATTTCTTACTGTTTTCTTTAAAGATTGAGTTTGCTCTGCTGCTGTCAGTTAGTTGGATAGTAATAAGGATTTTGCTGACACCCTGATAATGGTGACTGAAAATCACCAAGTGATCACCCTGATAACTTTGTCTGGATTAACCTCTTTATACTAGCTATTTTCGAAATTAACATAATTAATATGCAAAAAATATGAAAATTAAAATTGTGAAATTTAGCTTAATTTTCATCAAAATCTTTTGAAATTTTCAAAATTTATTGCATTTTTTGCTCTAAAATTGTAAACAATTTTTTCAGTTTTATTTTTTTCACAATTTTTACTATTTATATGAGATTGACAAATACATGATTTTTTATATGATATTTTAGACATCCAATGAAATAGTTGATATTTTTAGATAGGGACAAGTCGTAGTAGAGAATTTATTACCATTTTTGAGCTGATATTTGAATTAAACCATAGTAATCAGATTAAAATATTTAATTTTAGCATTTATAAAGTAAAAATTGAATTATAATTTGAAAATTTATTTTAAAAATTTCCTTCAGTAAAATGAGCCAACAATAACCAATGAAACATCATCATAATAAAGATAATGTGTTAAAGTGTACACAGAATATATAAGTTAATGAATAACTAAAGCAAGTTTAATTACAGTGGTATAAAACTTTTACTATAATAGAAAATCCGAGGAAAACTTAATTGATTTAATCTTATATTTCAACAAATAAAATTGTAATCATTATAAAATAATTAGATGAACAATACACAATATAAAACAGCATATTATTTATAATAAATATTTTATTTAGTTACATTAATAATTTATATTATTTAAATTTTTCTTTGTTTAATTTATATTTTTCTAAACAAAGAAAAATTTTTTTCCAGACAATATTATTTTTCTGAAGAAAATTTACAGAGAGATTTCTTTTTAAGAAGAAAAATGGATCAACAAGGCTATCTTCCTATCACTCTTGTTGCAGGTTTTCATAGAGTTCAAGCTTTAACTCAAGATGTTAACATAGTGATAGAGGTATGTATTTTTATGAGAATAGTAACTATGCAAAGTTATGATGTTCAAACTTAGAATAACTAATAATTAATCTGCCTAATGGTTAATATGACTCTGCATGCTTAGAATTCAATCCAGCAAGGTCTTCTAACTCTCAAAAATAAATTCCAAATATAACTAACAAATCTAATACTATATGCAAAACACAACTAGAAAAACATTTCATGGTTGTTAAAGTAGCAAAGTTATTAATAAAAACTAAATGACAAAAAAGTTAGATAGAGGGCCCTCTATCCATCCCTAAAACTGGTACTGGTTTGCATACCTTTCTCTATAGATTCATGATGCAGAATGTACTACAGGCACAAAGCATAGCACCATTATTGAGGGACATCGCCCACATAATATGTTATGGCTCCTATTTTTTATTTAGACACATAGTGAATGATAGAAAAATAGGTGTACTGATAGGGAGCGTGATGCTGGTCCGAAATTGGTAGAAATTTTACTAAGAATCATAGAAGATGAGAGAATCCCATCTTTTAAATTCTCATTAAAATTTTACATAAGGTATGTAGACGATATACTGGCAATTTGGGAGGATGACAAAAACCCAGAAGGTTTCGCAAGTGCCTTCACAATACAAGACATATGGTATAGCCTTAAAGAAAGAACAGAAGAGCATCCACAACATACACTACTTAGACCTTGATATAAGCATACACAATGGTTAACTAAAGATGAAGGTTTATAGAAAATCAATATATGATCCAGTATTCATCCCAAACTGATCATGTAACCCTATTAATTATAAAAGAGTGATGTTTAGAAGCTTCTTTAAGAGAGAGCACTGACATACTGTACTACAAGATCAGATATGGAACAAAAACTTAACTACATTATGAAAATAGTGATAGAACACAATTATCAGTAATCCTTCCTGATGCAAATAAGGAGATCAATGGAAGAGAGCCTGCCAGACCGATCCTAGGAAAAGGAGAATGCAGTAAAACAGCAAGAAGAATACATATTGGTACCCTAAATATAAAAAATCTTAACATCATAAAAAGAATAGCAAAGAAAAGAAAGAAGATAGCAGCAAGAAGGGGCCTGACAGTTTTTAACATCCTAAGAAATGACAAAGACCCTCCAAAGAAGTGGAGAAGAAAGGTATATATAAAATCCTGGTTGAAGATAAGCAGACCCACCAAGAAACCGCATATATAAGGGTAACCAAGAAGATATTAGCCCAAAAGAATAAAGGAACATAAGAGGGACATAGAAAAAGCGAAATTAACCATAGCATTGGCCAGGGAGTCCTACAGTAAAGACCTCAAAATCAAATGGGATGAAGAAAAAATTATAAGACAAATTAGTACACTAACACTAGCTGAATACAAATAATAGGAAGAAAAAAAGAAGGAAAGTATTATGAATGAAGGACTGGCATTCGAATTTCCCCTCTTGTGGAGATATGCAATATAACAAGTGCAAAAAAGCCACCATGAATTATTAATATAGCACCCATAAGACTTCAGATATTTGTTTTATTTATTCTGTGTAATAGTTTGAACCAATTCATTTTTATAATTTATATAACTTTTATAATTTTGACTAATTAGTTAAATAACTACAATGATTTTATGTTTTCTTTGTAACCATAGTAACCTGTCAGTTCTAACACAGTCAAACCCCAATAAGATGCCACCATCCATTTGGGGACAATTTTGGCGACTAATCAGGGTTGGCAGTTTATCAAAAGTACATGTAGTATAGAAATGAAAATTAATTCCAAATTTATTAAATTTAATAAAATATAGTACATTTATATTTAGCATCCAAGCTTAGAAAAAACTGTGTATTTTATTAAATACACAGTAATATAGTACCATATATGTACAGTACTATATAGAAAGCATGTCCATCTGCTGTTCTGATTCTCTACTTTGAGTTTTCTTTAAAAAAACAAGGTATATAGCTTACTATACAGTATCCTTTTTTCTTTGGTATGCAATAAACAATGGAAATGATCTGGTTATTATGATCTTAAATTTTCTACAATCTAGATGTGAAATAGGCTTAGAGAGACACATGATTAACAGTTAACTCCATCTCTCCCACCCGCTGGTTACAAATTAATCCAAAGAATTTTTCACACTATATACCAGAGGTGTTCAACCCGTCGATCGTGGAATGATTTTTGGTTGATCTCGTTTATTCCTCCCTAGTTAATTCCTCCTTACCAATTTAGTCGACTTGATGGCAGTGTGGTAAAGCTGTGACTTACCACCCTCAAGGATACAGGGTTCAAGTCCAGGTCCCACACTTCCAATTTTTCAGGAGGCCTGGCCCATTGAATCCCATCCAGTTGACTGTAGTAAAGCTGTGGGTTACCACCCTGGAAGATATGGGTTCAAATCCGGGTCCCACACCTCCAATTTTTCAGGAGGGGCCTTGCCCATTGAATCCCATCCAGTTGACCCCATCGTGGGTGTTGGCCAGCCTGTGATGAGTGCTATAAGTGGCCGCTGCCATATAGTATATCGCTTGTGTTATATGGTGGTTTAACCCACCTAATCTAACCTAACCTTAAAAATTTAATTAAAACTGAAAACATAATAACTTATTTATCATTATTTTGTATTCTCTTTAAGTGTATTGCTATTGTTTGTTTATTTTTCATTAAAATTGTCAAATCAATAATTTTTTTATCATTTGGAAGTATACACATAAAAAGTTTCCAATATTAACTGATATTGAGCAAAAAATTCTGTTGTGTTTCAGATTAACATATTTGTCAGAATCCGCTTTTTCAAATATGAATGTCCAAAAAAAAATTAAGAAACCAAATTACAAATGATCATAAGACTGTTAATATCCCTTGGTTTTAACTTGTACACTTGTTCCTTAGCCTAACCCCAAAAAAAGAAGTCGCATGAGGTTAGATCAGGGCTGCGTGCAGACCGCCGGGGACCGACAGAATGGCCAGCACGCAGCCCCGATTTAACCCCATGCGACTTCTTCCTTTGGGGTTGGGCTAAGGAACAAGTGTACAAGTTAAAACCAAGGGATATGAATATCCGTGAAGTGTTTGCAAATGTTCCATTTTTGCAAATGTTCCATTTCCATTTGCATTTCAAATGTTCCATTTGAGATGCTAAGAAGAACCGTAGATTCTGTTCCTAAAAGATTTCAGAAGCGTTAGTCTTGAACAAAATATCCGTGAAGTGTTTGCAAATGTTCCAGTTGAGATGCTAAGAAGAACCGTGGATTCTGTTCCTAAAAGATTCCAGAAGTGTGTGGAAAATGCTGGTGCATACGTTGAAATGTAACTTAATAACGAAATGGTACACCCTAATAATGTATTCAATGGAAATAAAACTGTGATAGGTTGTTTACTTTTTGTAATATTCAATGTTACAAATAGGTACTGACTTTATAACCACCCTGTATATTATAAATCTGAAATGCCTGAGAGTGTATGTACTGTACAATTATAACGCAAGAACGGCTGAAAGGATTTTTATGGAAACAACTTTTGTTTGTTAGGGAATTTACGCAAAAAGATTAACAGACTTTCAGGTTGTTTATTTTTTGAAATATTCATTGTTACAAATAGGTACTGACTTTACAACCACCCAGTACAGTATATAGATATAGATAGTATATTTTGAATAAAAACATGCAAAGAAATATATATTTTTTTAAGAGAACAACAAATTAAATATAAAATTTGTTTTATAAAATCCATATTTCAAATTGAATAATTAATTAAATTTTTTTAATTCTTTAATTTTTTCAATTTTATGCTTTCGACTAATTAATTCTACCGAAGATATTTATTTTTTGTATGCTATTAATGTTTTTAATCATTTGTCTAACAACTTAAAAAAATTCTCTTCTTATTTCCATTCTCACAGCAATCGAAATCCGCCATGACTAAAGCAATAGTTGATCATATTAAAAGAGAAAACAACCTTTATATCGATGATGAAGATGGATTCAAAAAGGTAACAAATGAACGTTTTGCTTATATAAATGACGAATTTGTAATTAAAAAACTGATGAATAAGTATGGTGGTGAAAACTATTTGCTATCGGAAGATTCTTTTGAAACATTTATGAAGGCTTATATTCTAAAGAAAGGATTCCCTTATAAATCTACTTTTAATAAGATGTAAGAAATAAAGTTCTAAATTATCGAAATTTTGAATTAAACAATTAACGTAATTTTTATTTCAATATTAAAATAATTTTGTTTGCAATTTCAGAATATTACGCCTGTTTGAAGCTGGATTGACGACAAAGGATTTTGGTTTAGAATCGAACGACGATAACCTAAATTCGATAAGTATAGTAAGACCTCTGAAGGTGGAGGACATTTTAAGTCCATTAGCCCTTCTTTTCATTGGATATTTGCTCTCCCTCTCATGTTTCGTTATTGAAATAATTTTCGTTCAATTCTCTCGATTTTAAATTCGCATGGTGGAATACATCAAATATTGTACAATTCATAATAATTAACTATCTAATGTTAAAAATGTTTCTATAGTAATCAAGTTCGCGCTGAGCACACCGTGTGTATATTTACACGAACCAACTTAGGCAGCGATTCTCGTGGTCCTAGTACCGCGTGGTAGCTACCTTGGGGAAGCCTAACAATTTACCGTAAAGTTTAAGATTAGCGCTATTCTCGTAGTCCCACTTCAATGATGTAGAGAGTAGCTTACGTGATGTCAGCGTGGTAAATATACTTCATCTAGAGAGCTGCTGTAAATCGTCGGTAGCAGAAAGTAAGATGAATGCCTTAGATTTATTTTTGTTGTTCGAAACTGAATGCAAAGTATTTAAACGTCAGAAAGTGTTTTGAGATCACAGAATCCGTTTGACAATTTCGTCAGAACTTTTTATCGAATTTTTATATCAACAAACATCTAATATATAATATAATAGAAAAATTGCTTTCCATAAAAAGGAAGTAAAATAGGAACCACTTTGAATGTTGAAGAACAGTGCTAAATACAATAAATCTTTATGTAACAGATTTCCAACATTCTATAGAAAACAACATTTTCAATAGTTTGAACCAATTTTCCGTTAGCCAAAGCATTGAATGTAACTAATTCAATCATTCAGTCGTTTTTCGTGTTATGTCAGCTTTACATCAAATATTGTACAATTCATAATAATTAACTATCTAATGTAACTAACTATCTAATGTAACTAACTATCTAATGTAACTAACTATCTAGTGTATCTCTCGATAGATACGAATTGAATTTTTATATCAACAAACATCTAATATATAATATAATAGAAAAATTGCTTTCCATAAAAAGGAAGTAAAATAGGAACCACTTTGAATGTTGAAGAACAGTGCTAAATACAATAAATCTTTATGTAACAGATTTCCAACATTCTATAGAAAACAACATTTTCAATAGTTTGAACCAATTTTCCGTTAGCCAAAGCATTGAATGTAACTAATTCAATCATTCAGTCGTTTTTCGTGTTATGTCAGCTTTACATCAAATATTGTACAATTCATAATAATTAACTATCTAATGTAACTAACTATCTAATGTAACTAACTATCTAATGTAACTAACTATCTAGTGTATCTCTCGATAGATACGAAATTAAATAAATTTTCTTTACGTAAATTATATATTACTATCATTTTATATTTTAAAATCAACTATGCATTACTAATACAAAATATGAAAGAATGCTAATGTGGAATTTGACAACGCATTGTATTTGGTTTAATATTACCCTATATAAGTTATAATATAATTAATTATTTATAAATTTAGTAATGAAATATTTCTCTTTGTTTAATACGATTTCAAAGGAAAAAACAAAAAAGTAATGAAATTATTTAATTCAATAAACTCTCGATATTTAACATATATTTTTGCTATTTGATAAATATTATTGAAATTTAGCACAAGTATAGGTATTAGGATACAGGTAAAGAAAAAATTCTGAAAATGCCAATTTTTCAATTATTTTTGTGACTTATTTACTTCATCCGAAGCGATCGAGCGCGTTGTGTCGCATCTGGCAATACTGCGTCGCCTATATAGCAATCTTTTTAATGAATATATTGATTATAATTTAATGAATATATTCGTGAATATAATGAATATATCGGTTATTATGAAATATTGTTATGGTTCCGGCCGAAGACATACATTACCACCTGTATTAAAACACTATTAATACGAAACGGAATATTCATAAACATCGATTAAAAGAAAATGGCGTCGCGCGAAGAATTATTTGGCTATCTTAGATTATTTTTTATTTAGCGTGTTTGTTTAATATAATAACTTAACAAAAAATTGATATCTCACCAAAAACATAAATGTGAAAATAGTCAAGTTCTCTCAGAGTATTGTTTATTTAGCGTGTTTATTCAAAATAACAACTTAACAAAAATACTGATATCCCACCAAAAACAAAAATGTGAAAAAATGGGCCAAGTTCCATTCTACCAGTTTGTTTAGCCACTAAAAGAGTAGAGATCTAAAACAGGTGTCAAGTTCCATTCCAAATTTTTGGTTGTCTATCGCCCCCGATTGCCCCTTTTTGTTCCAGCACCCCCTTCGAGAATGACAACGCCCCCTGGGAGGCGATATCGCCCAGGTTGAGAATCACTGGTTTAGATGATTGTCTGCGATTGGACATTTCTTCATATCAACTTGATGATGAAAATATTGTGAACTCCAAACAATGCTTAATTTCACATTAACTTTTTTTATCTTAAATCAACTAGCATTTCCTATAACTTATGAGTCTGTAATCAGTCTGTTGTTTTTGTCTAACTTTGATTTTCTAAAATAGAGAAATAAATATTTTATTTCAATATATTTGTTTTATTTGTTGAATTAAAATAATTAAAAGTGATAAATTTTTAAACACACAAACAGTTTTTAGGGCTGGGAGAATGGGTCCTCTGAAGTGAGTGAGTGAATTTAACTCCATAGTTGTACATAATCAGATATCAGGTTGAGAGAATGTGTTCTTTATAAGAGAGTAGATCACTAACTAACTTAGTATAGAAAAGTAGCTCGCATAGTAAAAAAATGTTGAACACTAATGGTATATATAGTACTGATAAACTTTGGGATGTAAGTCTCCTTTCATGCTCTTGGCTGATTAATGAGGACAAATACAATACCAAAAGGAATATTTGTTTAGACGTTTCTACTGGTGAATGGTGTCTTATCAAGGTTTACCTATTCCATTAACGTATGGAATATCCGTTCCGCCAAATTTCTTGGCTTCAGTGAGTGTGGAGGTTTAATGGGGGGCATCTTATTGGGGTTTGACTGTATAAATGTTTTAAAAAGTATGTTCTACTTCTAATAGTGTAGCCTGATGATGCTCCTAATGCTGAAAATGTTAGCACCTAAAAAATAAATTTATCTTAAATGCTAGTAGTGCTATATTTGAACTTTAAGTGATAATAAGTCTAAAACATCAAAAAATTTTAAAGTTAAGTTTTTAAAGCAGTTTAAGTGAATTGAATCTGATAATAAGTCTTTTTACATTTTCTATTGAAATACATTGACAAAATATAATTGCTCATTTTTAATATCCTACATTTGTGCTTCAATTGATTTCAAGAATTTTTGGAAAGATAAAGGAAAAAGAAAAAAGATCGTTTGCCATTCACATTGTTTCGTGCTGATTACATGTGGTTGTGGAGAATTTTGTGAACTTCTGAAATATTTTAGCAAATGGTTTAGTAGCTGTTTATTGAAACGATGGATATATATTTCACTGCCTGAAATTAATGTTTGAATGTATATGCGACATGATATTTTTGACATGGTCATTGTGAAATGCAGAACTCACATAACACGTGGTATTTCCCTAAATGTGTTGTGAAAAACGTATTTGCTGGTAAATTTATGCAAGTGTTTTTGGGGGGAAGGAGAGGGGTTGGCAATCAGAATTTTTTTGGCTACTGGATTTTCGAAATTATTTCAAGCACTGATTATGTTCAATTTTAAATTTCAACAGAATTATTTTTGATGGATAAAGCTGAAGAGGGAATACAAGAATTCCAAAAGCATTACTTTGAATTTTATTAAAACAATTTATCTGTGAGTATAATAATTCCTGCTAATTGACTAGTTATAATTAATTAATTAAATAAATTAAAGTAAGCAGTGAATGAATATTTAGAAAGGCATAATTTAATTGTTAACTTTAATTGTAAAGTGTTAAATAATAGTTGCATATTATTTCTTTTACCTTATTGGTAAAAGAAATTATTTTCTAATAAATGACAACTTAGAATTCTCAAGTGTTGTTTATTAGTTTTTTAACACCACTTTCCAATCAATTTATTTCATTTGATAATTACAAAGTGGTGATACTACTCTAGACCTTACTACGCAGGCCAGTTATAGGATGAATATCAATAAGTGGGGCTAAGACTCCTCATATAGCTTTTTCAAACATCTGAATTTGATTCCAGTCCTCTTGAGTGAAAAGCTGAAACTTTTCCTTGCACCCAATCTGGGGGTCTGTGCTGCTCTTAACAAAAATCATCTCTCAAACGGGTCTTAGGCCATTTGCCTGTTAATTCCGCTTTTCCGTTCGTCCGGAATTCCACAATTGTATAATGCACTAAATTACAAAATATACTATTTTAAACACAACACACAATTTATTAGCTCTTGTATGATGGAATGAATCTTCCAGCAGACACCTTAGCATCCATAATTTTCTCTGTGCAAAACGTTGCCACAGTTGTCCTAGGAACGCCATACTCGAGTTAAATTTTAATTGTTCTACCTTTCTGCACTTTATATACAATTTTTTTCTTACTCTCTTTGCTCAATCAAGTGTACTTCTTTTTGAAATTATTCTTCTCGTCAATTCTCTTTGAACCCATCCTTACATTTCATTCTTTTGAAAGAAGAAATAATATGTAATTTCAATCGGAATAGAATATTTAAAGACCATTAACCCTTTGCACTCCGGTGTCAATATGTACATGACAGGTCGATGACCTGCTACAACTCCGTTGTCAATAACCTATTGACAGGGGCCTGGTGCCCTTATTTTTATTTATATCGAAAAATAAATTTTCAAAATATCATTTTCTATCATGTTTTTCATTGTTTTATCATAGTAACCAAAATTTTGGTAAAATTTGGATTTTTAGTTAAATTTTTAATCATTTTATAAGAAAAATAATAATAATTACAAATTTTTTACTTTCTGAAAATGTAGAATTGAAAATTAACACACACATGTGCAAACACCAGATTAGCCCAAAAAGAACTGAAAAATAGCAAATGACACCACACAATTCATGCACGCGTATGTGCCAACCCACGAGATTCAAATGTCGAATTGCAAGGTACCACTATATTAACCAAAAATTTGATTTTAAGTGGATATTTTAATAAATTTTTAATTATCACTCTAATTCAAATTCAATCCGAATCATTTAATACATTTGTGACTTTGGACTGCCAAATAAAAGTTTAAAAATTTTAACTTATCAGAGAAACAAAGCAAACTATACCACTTGATTTGATAGAGGCGGAAGTCGGCATCCTAGATTTTTTTATCATGTTTCACATTTCCTTCTTAGTTTATCCTTACTTATTTTTTATAGATATCGTGATCCAATAAATTATAATTTGAAATAGTTTGGCCCTTTCCAAATAATATGATTTTGCTGTTTTCCACACACAAAATCTGATAAATTAGTTTTATTTTTAAAAATTATCATTTATCAGAGAAACAAAGCAACCAATACCATGCTTAACGATTGATGCGGAAGTCTGCATTCTAGATTTTAGCGGGAAAGATTCAATGAATTATGAAATCAACTGATCGTTTGTTTATATTAATTATATTTTAAATATAACACAAAAATTTAAATAATAATTTTTGTGTTTATCTGCAGTCGAAATAAATAACTAGTAGACCAGGGGTGCATAATTATTGTCAACAAGTGTCAATCCAAGGTCAACTACTTGACCTCAGGCTATGGGCTAGTTACATTATGTTAACTAAGGGGAGAGTTGTGACAACCTATACCCTTTGTTCGAAAATACTAATATAACATTATTTTTGTCAAAAATAATTAAATATTATAATTTAGAACAACTATATACAGAAAAATAATTCACCATCTGCCATTTTTAAAAGGCACTGACGTGAACATTGAATAAAACAATTGTAAATAACGATATTTAGAACAACTAAATACAGAAAAATAATTCACCATCTGCCATTTTTAAAAGGCACTGACATGAACATTGAATAAAACAATTGTAAATAATGTTAATTTATCAAAAGTAATGCTAAATATAGCGTATAGATGGCAGGATGATTGCTATGAATTCAAATTACAGCAATAGTTATTTATAAAATTAAGTTTCTGTAAAAGTCATCATTATTATATATACTAATACTTCTGATAAAGAAAAAAGTATTTCTTGCACATTATTTTAAGAAATAGGAAGAAAATTTGTTAATACATAAATATTTTTATTTTTGTAGCAGATTATCATAATTCACCCACCAGAAGACTGAGTTCGATGGTTTGTTCACACGTGCTGTCAGTTTAAGCTTAGCAGTATCGAATTACAAAATAAATAATTTTAATCAGTTCGGAAAAATTTTTTAGAATTATGAAGTATTTGGTATTATTAGATGCAGATTATGATCAAGAATTCAAATATATAAAAATTTTTCTTTGTCTGATGCAGAAAAAATTAATAATTTGAAAAAATGCATAAAATTTACATATGCAAATTAGGCATAATAATTTTATAATTTTTTTTTTATTTTGGTCCTTAATCTAAAATTAAAAAACGATATCAGGGCACAGTATATGGACAATAAAATCCAATTTTTCCTTGCTGAAAAATTAAAAATAGAAAAAAGTTATACCAAAATATCGAATATCAAATATTAAATTTCATTTTTTTTTAGATTAAAAAGGGGTGTGTCTAGAAAAAAGAGGAGCGGTAAACATTAAGTTTGTGCTAATGTCTAGAGATATAACATGTAACTAATAAACAAATTTTTTTTAGACTGAATTACATGTAATAATGTATTGAAAGTTTTAGACAGTTTATGGCATTGAACAAGTGCTATATAAATTTATAAATATTGAATATATTATAGGCTTTGAAGGATTGCCCTGCTGTTGAATTGAAAGACAATATAAAGATTCGTACCAGAAATAATCCAGAAAGCTGGCCAATTTTAGATTCAATATCATCAGAACTTCACCCAGATGTTCCTGCTTTTGTTCCTGGACAACCATATCCATTTACCGGTAAGAATATACTTCTAATTTTTATGAATTTCATTTCAGTAAACTGTCTAAAATTGGACACTTCAGAATTTGATATAGAAATAGTCCTTGACTTACAATAGAAGTTCAGTTTCAAAATTTCGAGCCCCATTGTCAGAAGTTGGAAATGCTCAAAATTTATGGATTTTTCACAACTAAATTTTACTAAGATACTATATATAATCTTAATGAATATAAAAAAAACAATAAGAATCAGACAAAAAAGGATGTTTTCATATATCAGATCATTGAGTCCCAGAATTGAATCAGATCAATTGCATTGATCAAGAATTATCAATGACATTGTTGTTGTGAGTTTTGGATTACCTGTATTTTAGAAAAAAATTCTTAATTTAAAATTCAGAAAATTTAGTAGCCTAACTATTGTTTTTCTTAAGAATTTTTTTACATTTACTGTTACCAAATATCAATGCAGTGAGGTTTTTTTATTGTTTTTATTATTGTCATATCTCTCACTTTTTCTCCAGATTTATCAGTATATCTTAAAAACAAATGACAGCTGTTTTGACTGCCACGTTTTAAATCCAATTGAAAATATCAATTTATCTGTAAGAATGAAACTATATTTTTTCAAAAAAATTTAAAGTAAAGATAATCTTTTATTCAAAGTTCTGAATTAATTCATTCGATTCGTCAACAATGTAACAAAGTCAGTTTAGGTCGCTGAAAGACCAGCATTTTATAATTTAATTCAATCTGTTGTTTTACATAAACAAGTCTGATAATATTTTGGCTGAAATAAATTTTTGATTTTAATTCTTAAAAATTCAGAGAATTGATTTTCATATAATGAAACAGAAATAATTCTCATATTGCATTTCATAAATTTGTAATTAATAATTGAAAAAGCAGTAATTGGCTGTTACTTTACACTTTAACAGCAAAAATGAAAAATTTCATATTTTCAAAAAGTTTTAAAGATTTATAATTGTGAATAATCGTTTTTTATTTGAAATATACCTAAATTTTATTTGACAGATTAATATATGTTAAATGTAGATTAAATGAAATTTTATAAAGTTTTCATGTATTTTACAAAAATTTTAGTTTTACTAGTCTTTAGAAAAAATAATAAATTTTTGATATTAGATGGCAAAACTTTGATTATACTATAGAACAACATTGGATAGTTGATAGTTTTGGTTGGATATTTGATATTTCAATTCCTGTTATTTGATGATGATGATATAAACAACAATCTGCTTTCATTATTTAACATATTAAATATCTCTAGCTGTTTTTATTATTTAACATATTTAATATATTAGGAGAAATTTATTAAATAACAAATCAATTTTAGGGATTTATCAAACCAGATGATGATCTAAATTAACCAAATGCCAAATAACTACTAGCAACAATATTTTGAGATAAATTCAGATTAAGAACTAAATAAATTTAGGGGAAATTGATTCTCTAATCATTAATAATTAAACTATAATTTTGATTGTTTAACTGAAATAAAATCTTGTCTGATCCAAAAACATACATTTCGAAAATAATAATTTTGATATATATTTATTTGATCAGGACAGTTTATTTCATGTAAGCTTTCAATTCCAATAATTTTTTCTTACTAAAATATTTTATAAATTATTGAATTTATAAATTTTTCAATATATTATCTGTATAATTAAATATATGATAATTTTCATTTTTATGCTTAGTTTATTTTTATTAAAATTAATTTTTAAGGTGCTTCAGTATCTGATATGTATTTTGAAGCCCTTGAAAATGAGAAACAATCACTACATGGTTCAAATGATTATTCTTGTTTGGATGGTGATGCTGGGACAGATGCAGATACAGAACAAGAACCAGAAGGCAAAGAACAAGATATGAAAGATTTCTGTAATTTCACAGAAAAAGATAAATTAAAGAATCTAAATGATCAATCAAAAAAAGAACAGTTAACTAAAGAAGTTTCAAATGAAATATGTAATGAAGTGAAAAAGTTATCAGTAGATGAACGAACTAATGTGATAACCTTGGGACCATCAGAAGTAAATGAAAATAACCAAACTACTAATGATCATATTATGGATGAAGCTTGGCAGCAAGTTAGAAGAAGAGCAAAATCAAATTCAAAACCAAAGGTTAGATTGAATATTAAATTTATAAATATGTAGAGTGATATTTAAATCAGTTGAAAAATGAACAGTTTTATCATTTAATTTTTTATCAAATTTATAATTAATGATTATTCAACATTCTATTTAAATTTATTTCAGATATAGCTGTTTCTTCTGTTAGATAAAATACTTTTTAAAGATATCTTGAAAAAGGATCTTTATTTTTATTCAAATCAATATATCATATTTTTTAATTTGATGAAATGAAAATTATAGGAAAAAATAGCGGTTATAAATAAAAAAGTTTTTTTTTAATAGAACTAATAGGTTTTTAATAAAATACTCTCGGCTAGCTGCCCATCACTAATCTGTAGGTTACTAAATATCCAACATCAATAATCTTGAATAGTTAATTTATGTTTTTAATAAAATACTCTCGGCTAGCTGCCCATCACTAATCTGTAGGTTACTAAATACCCAACATCAATAATCTTGAATAGTTAATTTAAAGGGCTAAATTTTAAATCATTTACAGCCATTTGGAATTTAATTAAATTGATCATTCTTTTAATCAAATTCTAGCCTTCTTTCATATCCTTGTTAAACACATTCATTAACCTTTACCGCTCCACCGCCTGGTGAAACCAGTCACGCCTACACCCCTCCTGCACTCCAATCACTGGTCACACCAGTCAAAGTTTAAAACCCAAAAACTTCGTTATTTTTTCCTAAATTGAGAAAAAATTGTTAAAATCTCAAATTCTATCATATTTTTCATATTTCTGTTGTATTTTTCAAAAATTTGATTTTCCGTCGATATTTTAATAAATTTTTAATTAATTGATTTTCCGTCGATATTTTAATAAATTTTTAATTATCCCTTTAATTCGAACCCAATCCATTTTAATAAATTTTTAATTACCCCTTTAATTCGAACCTAATCTGAATCAATTAACACATTTGTGATCTTTGGACCCCCAAAATTCAAGAACAGTTTGTCCGACTTGCTCAATCATGTTCCACATTTCCTTCAGATTTTATCCTTACTTCTTTTTACAGATATCTTGATCTAATAAATCATAATTTGGGAAAGTAAATTTCCCAAATTATAATTTATTGGATTTTATTCCTTTCCAAATAATATGATTTTGCTGTTTTTCCACACACAAAATTTGATAAATTAGTTTTATTTAAAAATTTATAAATTTTAACTTATCAGAGAAACAAAGCAACCCACGATTGACGAGGAAGTCGCCGTCCTAGATTCTGGCGGGATATATCTAACAGTTTTCGAAATCAGCTGATTGTTTGTATACATTAAATATTTTAAAATTTTTGTGTTATATTTTAAATATAACACAAAAATTTAAACAATAAAGTAGTTTTTGTGTTATCTGCAGTCGAAACAACTAACTAGTAGACCAGGGATGTAGGAATATTTACTTTATGATAAAATGAAAATATTCATTTTATCATAAAGTAAATATTCCTATAATCTGATGCTGAGACTCATCAAATGCATGCTAGTCATCATTTAAATCATGAACATTGTGGCCTCTAATGTTAAGTCAGTGACCTCTTTATATTTTTACACAAAAGATAGGTGCCTTGCCTTTATTTAAAATATGAAGATTAGAACTTGTAGAAATTCCCATAAGCATTCAACATGACAATTGATGATGTACTTTTTGCTTTCTCAGACTAAATAATAAAAAGAGTTTGTATATCAGTTCCTCTAAGTAAATCTAAATGATTTTGTTGACATAACTTGACCAAATGTTCAAATACAGCCATTCCCTGACTTATATAAGGGTTACTTTTTTGTAACTTTATACAAGTCTGATTTAGATTTACAAGAAATATGAAATTTCCATCATTCCTCAAAAATACAACATTACATGCACCCAGAGTTCCCAGACTATTTGCATTTATAAAAACATATAAAGTACCCACTTCTCTCAGACCTGTAGTATAAAAACATCATTCACTATAAAACTTGAAAAACATTTATATAAACTTGAGAAACAATTAGCTAGCTGGTGCACTACACAAATGAAGAATTATGAATGCACACTCTCCTCAGCCACAGAAGTAATAGGTAAACTATTTGAGATAGGACCACTTCTTGACGAAGTCATGGAGATATTTGACTTTGAAGCTTAATATCCCAATATACAATTTGAGCCAGCATGCATTGAATTATATTGGTTCCTTCTAACTCAGCTTCCAAAACTAAAATGTGATCCAATAATCATAAGAAACCTATGTTATATATTAATACACAGATCTTATTTTATGTATAATGAATCCTTCTACAGACCAAATAGAGGAGTATCGATGGGTATTAGCTCTTAGCTCCTATACTTGCTGAATTAATTTGTAAGAAGAAGAAAACAATTGATCCTACACATGTTGAACAATGAAGTCAAAATTTATAAGAGATATGTCAATGATATATTAGTTATTAGAGAGAAAAAAGAAAATATGCTGGATATTGAACACATTCTTTCTGACATGAACTGGGACTAATTTTAAAGAAACAAAAAATCCAACAAACTAGAAATTGATTACCTGGACCTAAAAATAAAACTCGTCAAAGGTGAATATAATACATCTGTATTTAGGAAAGATACTTACTGCACTTTTTTTATACAAAGCACATCAAACAAATCATGGACTTCAAAATGGCAGGTTTTATATCACTCTTAAAAATGATCACAACATATTTTTCTAACTATGAAAATAAGTTGTTAGAATTAGAATGGGTAATCAAACAAACTACTCCATGACTACAATGACAACTTGACTTAAAAGTTATGGAAAAACATTGATAAAAAATATATAATAAAACCAAATCATTAACAAACAACTTATTAGAAGTGCTAGCTTTTACACATTAGATATTAATGACATTACATTAAGATATAAAAAGAAATTAGGAGAGATTACAGTAAATAAAATTGTCTTAAATAGAAGAAATACCTTGTTTAATATTTTATGATAAAAACTGATTGGACATAAAAAATAAGAATCCCAGGTGTTTATGAAATCCCATTTTTTGACTATCACATACAACAAACAGGCATTTATATTGCTTACACTTTTAGAAATTTAATGAAAAGAATCAATGAACAAACATGAAATGGAAAAGGGCGTGAAAACACAGCATTAACACAAAGAGCAGCCATCATGAATCTTTCCATTAACTGGAATGACGCAAAAATCGTACACATCAGTAAGAAGATTCGATAAAAGAAAAAGCTATATAAACATTACCAGGGCCACCAAGAGGGAGTGACATCCGAGACTTTTGTCATGGACCCAGCATTAAATAGGGCTCGATCATTGGGTTCTAATATATCCGATAATTCACAGGCCACTGCCAGAGGCACTGTCTACCACTCAAAAGAGGTCGTAATAAAATAAACTCTTTTATTTACAGGGTAAGAAAAACTTCATTGTAAAATTTTGTGTACTAATAGGGGGTCTCGAAACAAATTGAAAATGTCTAATAAACATATGTTCTAAATAGCACTGTTTTCGAATTGTAACCCTTTGTGTTGCATTACCAAGACTTGTCACATTGTGTCACTCTCCTACTTACTACCAGGTAGCAAGAAGGCGTTCAACACAATGCAGTGCGTTGTGAAGCTTTGTGTATTCGATGGTGATTGGCTAGCTTTAAAGGGTTATAATTTGGGTTTTTAGTAATTCGGTTATAATAGTATTTAAAGGGTTATATTACCATATGTTCATTAGACATTTTTGACTTGTTTTGAGGCCTCCCTATTAGTACACAAAATTTTATAACAAATTTTTCTTCACCCTGTGTAACATGATATGTATTGTATTGAATTTTGAATTTATTATACACTTTTTTAAAATAAATGATTAATATTTTATGACCTTTTTTATTAAATCAAAGTGGTGCGCATTTTAAGTGGGGTCCTGATCACAGACTTGTCATGGGCCCAAAAATTTCTCTCACTGGCCCTGAACATTACTTCCGGTTTGTCTGTGCAAACACGCGCTGCGCAGACAAACCGGTGTAAATGTCTGAGCGTATAAAGCCGGCCTAAAACACAAATATCCTTTAAAAAGGCAAAAAGGCCTGAAGAGTTAAAATGTTTGCCAATAAGAGCCGTAAGATTAAAAGAAGACTGGTTAAAATTCCGTAAACGCTCTGCGGTAAAAATAAGAACACTCACAAGTCAGTTAAAATGTGCTTGATGATATGAGCACAGTGAGACCGGTTACAAGTAGGCTGGGCTTCGCACATTAAAAGATGCCTATGGATGAAACCTGCTATGACCAATGCGGAGTCTGGCAAGGGCGACTTCCTGTCTCCTGTTTCTGCGATAACAAGAATCCCATTGTCGACCAACGGCTTGATCTTTTGTTGTTTACTTGTCCGTTCCAAATCTACATCAGCTTGTCATTAATCAGAGAGTTCAAATCAGAAAAATGGACTTAACAATTGTGTGACTGGTGTGTGGTTCACCAGTCACAATTTGGCCGACTTAGCGGCGATGTCTGCAAGTTCATTCCCTCGAATACCAACGTGTCTGCGCCTATCTCCGTCATCACAGATAACGCAGATCCCACACGGCTATCGGATTTAGATCCGCTCGTGAAAAGCGAGAAAAAGCCCGTGTTCGAGTGACGGAAATCTGTGAAGAGTTGTTGAAACACGAATTCCGGAGTGGAGGCCTTCGGTAACGGTGAAGGCGGGTGATCCACCGATATGGGAGATTCATCTTAAGGTGCGATAACTACATGGTCGGATTGGGAGATGTATGTTGTTTCTAAACGAATCCGACTGAGTAGTTCTGTCATTCCCAAACCGAAACTTGAAACACCCGATGGTCGAGCAGCAAACAGCGAAGAAAACATGGGACTGAAAACACACTGCCATGCAGGATTCTTTGGAAACTTCAATTTGGTATATTAATAGAGAGACAGTTGTTTCCTCCTGATGGAAAGTGAAGGCTGGTAAACGCTTCAGTATATAGACTATGAACAGGAGACGTGGAACACAAACGAAGTGACTGATGGTGAATGAGGTCTAACATCCGCAGAGTGGGTTCTCTTGCGACAAAGACACCTTAGGCACCTTTGCATCTCCTGATACGAGATTTTCACACATTCACGTAGACATAATAGAACCCTTGCCCCATCTGAAGGTGTTATATATAGTTACTAACGATGATATTTACTTATAAATTTTAGTAAAGAATGGATGCTTACATCAGTGTGTCAAACGTTGTTATTGTGAAGCCCGGACCAAGTAAATTTTCCTACAGTTCAATTTATTTCTACAAGTTTAAGAAATCAGTTAAATAACTATCGATGTAATAAATGTACACGTGTTTATACAGCCAGCGCTCTGACCGCAGACGAGTTAAATCAAAGATCCAATTACCGGATGACCATCAACTTTCCTAGAACTGTTTAATTCTTCAGTTATTATCTAGTTTTTAATTATCCTGTGCAACTTTTTATTAATATTGCAATGGTTAGTTTAAATATATTATTATCAATATTATATAACGATAAATAAATAACTTGAATTTATTTTATAATATCAGGTAATAGAGAGACGTATTTTGAGCATTTTGTGATAGATGCTAAAACTCACAACAGATGCTGATTTATGCGATAATTCCGTAAAATATACGAATAGATGATAAATCAGAAATAAATCTAAAAGATATTATAAGTATATAAAAATAATTTTTGTCTATAGTTATTCTCTATGATATTATCTTGGGTACGATTATTGCATTACTGTATTGGCAGCATTGTTCTATGCGTATGAATGTCACAAATTCTATCTATTCCATTATGTACTAGCCGATCGACAAACACTAAGCTATAGTATTTTTGAAGTACGCATCAACATTAAAAAATTTAATAATTGTAATATAAATTTTTTAGCCTTAAAAAACACCATTAGGTGTACCAAAATTAATACTCTTGAAAGAGCGACTGCATACAAAGCACACGGAATGTATACAGTATAAGTGATGGTAACATTTTAATGTGCAGGCATTGCATTTATCGAGTGGAATGGTCAAGATTCAAGGAGGACAGCGTGGTGTGAGGGACCCAGATGCGGGCCCGCTGGAGAATATCACTTCACACCCGATCGTAAGTTAACGGGGTTGACAATTTCGTGATAGACATCGTATGAGGGTGTTTTTCTTCCAGCCGATCCGAAGAGCTCCCTCTCCGCCATCCCCGAAAGAATAATAAACATGTTACAGCTCGGACTGTATGGAGATTCAAATGTCGTGCAGGAGCTTGGAACGGTTGATGTGAATTATGTAACCGAGGTCGTGATAACGACTTCCCAGGAAAAGGGGAAATATGTTTATTTGTTTTAATCGAGTGTGAGAGACGGTGATTCGGACAAATAATAGTCAGTCGGTCTTCGGATTTCGTAAGAGTTAGTCGCTCTCTGCTATCGCTGCTGAAAAGTAAGAAGACAAACCTTGTCTATAAACTTATCCTCACGGAGCCGACTCATCATAGAACTCAACCACGAACTTAACGTAGGACTTAATTGTTCCTCTCCTTATCTTGGGATTTTACGGAAGTATTTAGAACTCGTTGTCTCTCTGCGGAAAGATCACTCCATCCACAGACACGAGTTATATTTTGTTTCCGCCTGCCAAATAGACGGAAAGCCCGACAGAGATGGCCAATCCCTTCAATCGCCGAGAACCGCTGTTAATCGACAAGATAACCGACGAGTGTGCCGGACAGACTTAACAGACTCTAGCCGAACTTTTTATCCCGTCCACGGAGAACTATCAACCGACCAAGTGCCTTCTGCTGGAGAAGATCCTTTATAAAAGTTAAGGTATTGTCTTCCGACGCTGATTGTCGGGTTTACTATAACTGTAAATTATCTCTCCAATAAAAGATGATGTTTGTTTAAACAAACGTTGTCTCTGTGTCGGTCCATGTCTGAAATCTCGCCACCCATCCTTACTTACGCCACAGACCACTGCTAGTCTATCCTCTTGAGCATCGTTCGTTCTTGTGTTGCAGGCTCAGCGGGCCATGTGGGCCTCAGTGGAAAAAATCTGAAATTGGTATATCCCTAGAAGGCAATTTCCAAGCATTCTACAAAATACGAGTATTATCCAATCCACAATCAGTCATAAACGCACAGACGAAATCAACTAATGACTTTTATCAAAGACACAGTGTATGTCTCAAAGCCAATATACTGTTGTAAAATTAGATGATTCAGGAGTGCGCCAGTACCTCACTAAATATATTGAAGGGTCGGGAGATTTACTATGTGAAGATCATTTACGAAGAGTATATGCAAGGCAGCTCAAGATAGGATCGAGAGGAGCGCCCTCTCGGGATTCTAATATATTAGGGGCGCCAAAGGGCACTGGCACATTTTGTGTTTCATTATTATTATTATTGTTATTGTAAAAAGACAGTTATTTTTTACACAACTTAAACGGTGAGTGGACAGGGCAGTCACCTAGTCCACTCATTGTCAAGACGTCATCTATGGTAGCGGTCTCCAAAGTGTGGTACGCGTACCCCAGGGGGTACGCGAGACGATACCTGGGGGTACAGTGAAAACATTTTTTATATAGGCCTATTGTTTGTAAAATCTACAAGCTGCTAGATCACTGAGTATTAAAACTAAATATCGAAATAAATTAAACTTGGAACCAGACCTTCGTATCGCAGTGTCAGATAACATCAAACCAGCATTTTCAGAAATTATTAAACAAATGCAAGCCCATTCTTCTCATTAAATTTTAATAAGAAAAATAAATAAGCATCTATGTTCATAATAAAAATAATGTTCAATTATAGCTTTTTTGGATATTACATAAGGCCTTATTTCCTCTTTAAAACACCAATTACAATAGATATCTGCTCAATCAGTTGGGGTACGCGCCATTTATTTTTTCAGTCTTAGGGGTACGCAGTCAAAAAAGTTTGGAGACCACTAATCTATGGCCATCAAAACTGACGACCATCGATAATGACTTGAAGAGGCTGAAACAAACATTTTCGCTCAGTGTGCTAAAAGCTGTACAGCCGGTACTGTACATATGTACCGATTCGTGCAGCAGGATTGAAAAATGAAATTAAAGAAAGATAAAAAACAAGACAATTGTTTTAATGGTTGATGAAACCTCATATAAAATTGAATGTTGTGACCATATCATCAATATTTTATGATATCATGACAATTATTAAAATAATAGATCATGACGTATTTTAATGGTAAAGCTATGGCTTACCACCCTGGAGGATCCGGGTTCCACACCTTCAGTTTTTCAAGAGAGGTCCGGGTCTGGTCTGGTCCGTTGAACCCCATTTTTCAGTCATCCGATTGACCCCATCATGGTGTTGCCAGCCTGTTATGGGCTCTATAAGTGGCTGCCGCCAGATACAGTATATTCCTCGTGTGATATGGTGGCTTAACCAAACATATAAATACACATGATTATTTTTGTTATTGAATGTATATAATAAATTGTGTTAAACATAAATTCAAATAATAATCAAGTTCAATACATTTTAATAAAAATAGATGCTAAAATTAAATATTTTAAATGATACAAAACGCTAAAATGATAAATCCAAAATGCTAAAATTGATAAAAAATAAATGCTCAAAATTGTGTCTCAATTAATTTTAATAGTACAATAGCAATTTATCAATATATTGTGTTGTTAAATTTAATAATCAAGTTTTAAGTGTAAAACTAACGAATTCCGTCGGGAAAAACTTAACTTTAAACGACCCTTTTGGTCAAGGGGAGAGAAAACAATGTTAGAACTTGTCAAACAAACCCATAAACAATGCCTTGAGAGAGAAAATGATGACTGAATTACAGACAGTTGCAAGGTCAGGTCTAAGGAACCTAGGAAAAATAGTATTATAAAATATCTTGTAGTAGGGTCCAACAGCCAATCCCAGTGGAAGAGAGGGGGTACAACTTGATAAAATAAGGTCAGCAGTTAATTCAAACCTCCCCCCACTGATGTGATTGGGTGGACCAGGAGAAAAACCCAGGGAGAGAGAGAGCCGAATAGGCGGCTGAACTAAGCTAACAATTATCTTTCATCTGCTACTTTCTCGTACTGCTATCGCTCCGGTTCTTGGATAATCTAAATTTAAAATTTGAAGAAAGAAAAGAAGAAAAACCAAGTCAACTCTCTATCAAGGTATGTTTATGGGACCGGCATAGACTCCTTCCCTTTAAATATAGGAATTTTTTATCGATAAAATTTGGAATTCGTTAGTTTGCCAAGAAGTTTTGCTTTCTTTTTCTAACATATATATATATATATATATAGACAAAGTGCAATGAAGTATATACAAATATATATATATATATGTGGTACAATGAAATATCTTTCTTTTAATTATTTGTAATTTATTTTTGTTCAGTTGGCAACACGAGTTGTTGGTCGCCGTGTACTTTGTACTTTGGTTTTGATTTTGATTTGTAATATTTTTCTAACATATATATATATATATATATAGACAAAGTGCAATGAAGTATATACAAATATATATATATATATGTGGTACAATGAAATATCTTTCTTTTAATTATTTGTAATTTATTTTTGTTCAGTTGGCAACACGAGTTGTTGGTCGCCGTGTACTTTGTACTTTATTACAAATCAAAATCAAAACCAAAGTGTTCATTTTCTCTCTGACGTTTTTTACTAATTTGTATCAATACAGAAATGTGGGAAGACCTCGACATCACCACATAAAGTCGACAGAATACTGTATAGTGTGTTTTCAGTTAAAAATGAGAGTGTAGGCTCTGATTGTCAAGATTCGACGAGAAGTCAGTTCGTCGTATTACTGGTATGACGTTCTTTTAGTTGATAACGACTTTTGTTTACTGTTATAAGATGCCTAAACATAATATGGAAAGAAAAATCACAAACTGTTAAGTCAGATGAAGACATAGTGCAATCTTTGATAGATGCTGTATCTGATCTCAAGGTTTCGAACAGAAAACTTAACGTGCCTGTTTTCGATGGAGGTGAGTTGTCATTTGACAAATAGTGTAAATTAGTTTCTATGCAGATAAATCTGCTCGGCTTTACGAATGAAGAAGTAAGCTCTAGTCTACCATCCCTACTCATGGGTAAACCGATAGAACTTTATTTAGAACATTGTCTCGAACTCAATAATTGGCGTGATATTGAAAGAGGGTTACAGGTATTTTTTCCTCCAGAAAACGACGAGAGTTTTCTAAAATTATCGCAGGTGAAATATGAACTAGGCCAATCTGTTGATGGGTACTTTAGACAAAAACTGTCGTTATCGGGAAGAACAGGTCTGAATGAAGCTTCAATTATACAATCACTAAATTCGGGTTCTTATACAGTAATCAGAAATAAAATAAATTCTGATTACTGTATAATAATTTTTGATAAAACTCAAAATTACTTCTTATGATAACATTCAAAACATTTCAAACATTGTGCAACTTTGCATTTTTTACATATAACGCTGGATGTTCCAACTTTAGTAATAATTTTCTTTTTCATTTGTTCAAACAATAATGGCACTTATCTGCATATGTTTTCTGTGTGTGATCTGTATAACGATTCTGATTATCATATCAAACAGACCTTGTTACTTCCAAATTTTGATGTGTGCGTTTCTTCTTTGGTTGCAATTCTGAACATGGTGAAGATTTTTGTCTTTCTCGTTTGAGATTTTCATTTCTATTACTGAAAATTAATGATCTTGCTATGCTACTTCGAAATTGCAATAGATTCATACTTTTGTTTTCATTTCTTTTCTCATTTATTTCCCTATATAGAAGCCATGCATTGTGCATGGCTTCTATTCTATATTTGTTCACAGTCAAATCTACAAACTGCCAAAATATTCATATATTCCATTTTGTCAACAGCACCCATATGCTTATTGTACAGTTTGACAATATTTGGGTAGTCAATCTGTATTACAGTTTTTAACTTTTTTTCATATCTGTTTATTTTACTAACAGGTTCAATCCTGAGAAATTTAATATCAATTGAACAATATGAATTGTATTTCCATTTTACTACGGTAATATTTGTTCTTTGATCAGTTTTGTAATCATAATCTCCTCTGGAAGTCATAACTAGGTTTTAGGAAGCCTATTCTGCTTTATTGTGTACCAAGAACAAAGATGTTTTTATTCTTCAATTCATTTACTAATTTAAAACTTGTAAAAAAGTTATCAAAATAAACTTTGTGATTATGATGTTCCAGACCAGTGCAAAGCTTCATTGCTACTTCTCCCCCTAAGCCAAGGCTATTAAAAGGTTTTCCATTTTTTCCTTCATAAATAATAAATCTGTATACATATTTATTTATTCCAGCCATTACCCAAAGTTTATATCCTCTTTTAATCGGCTTATATTCGAATATATTGTTTTAGTGAATGTTTTCCTTTGAAAGGTATCATCATTTCATCAATTGATAATGATTCTATCATAGGAAACAAATTCAAATATGAATTTTGCAGACTATTCAGTATTAGCCTACTTTATATAATTTGTCATAACCTGGGGAATCTGTTTTAGGCATTTTTTCATTTTCATTGAAATGCAGATATTTTTTTATCTGCCAAAATCTCTTTTCAGGTATACTGTCAGCAATAATTGGCAAACGAGTGCCACATTTATAAAACCAATACAAGTTTCTTTGTACCACATATTCCCATTAATAAATTAACATCCAAAAACATTTTAATTCTGCAATATTCAAAAAAATCCTTCAGCACCACTGTAAGTTGCATATAAATTACTCTGATAAGCAATTTTCTGAAAAGTTCATCATCAAAAAACAGTAGAAAAAATTCTACAGGTTCTACAATATAGTCAGATATTATATCAGAAGGGTATTTTTGCAAAAAATTATAAATTATGTTCATATTATCTCTCTTTCTCCAACAATGTAATTCTAAATATAAATAATAAAAAATGTGTATATCTGAATAGCGGCTTAAAAAATATTTGCAATTACTTAAATATAAAACAATTGTAAATATTTGTATACCTTCAGGAGTATCATCATTTACTTCCTCCTCTTCTACTAAATTTTCCATTGAAATACAGCCCGTTATATCTTCCATTTCTTCATCATTCTCGTTACAAATTGTTTCATTATTTATTATATTAGAACCAAAATTTTCATTTACTTCATTATCTGATGCATCTCCAATATCAGATATATCTCCATCTGGTATATTTTCAAAATAAGCTGAAATATCTGAACTAGTCAATTTTTCTAGCCATCTGCAAAGTTACGAAAAATAATGTATTTCGGAGTCTAGACCAGAGGTGGACAAAAGGCGGCCCGCCGCATGAACTAGAACAAAATACAGTTTCAAGGTCCATATTTGTAAAATTCTACTCGAAAAGAAAAAGTAAAATAATGGATACACTGTAATATAAAATAATGGATATTGGCGTTAGTGTACACGTATACTACCGAGTTCTTCCAAATTTTGATGATTTAATTAACCATGAGCATAGTAAATTTCACCATTCACATTAAATTGTAAATTTGTTTTTACAAAATTACTACGTAAGTACACCAGCTTTACCACGCAGCCATCAGGCCGCATAATAATAATTAATAATTACATTATTACGGCGCCCTAAGGTTAAATTCGTGCTTAGGTACTTTTCAATTTTTATACGGCCCGCTTCATCCTGAAGATTGTTTATCCGGCCCTCGACAGAAAATAATTGCCCACCCTTGGTCTAGACCATATATGAAGTCCCTAATATAGAATATAAAACCTGTAGAATATAAAAAATTCAGAAATTTCATAACAGTAAAATAATCTATTGACATCTTTGTATATAACATGTAATAATTACATGAATAGTATTACAAAAATTATTTTATTAAAAATAAGTAACATATCTTTAAAAAAAAATTCCAAAAGTATGAAGACTAAAACAAATTGCAGTGATCTATATATTCAAATTTTCAACACTAGAGGGTGTTATGTATTTTAAAGAATTTTCTGAATAGAACTCATATGATGTCTACACATTCAGATAATGAATGATATTTTTATAGATCAATAGAAAAACATGATTTAAAACAGGACCTCATATGAGGTCAAAACAGAGAAAGAGTTAATGTTCCAAGAAAATTTTCTATTTTTTCCAAATTGATTTTAATGCACTTATCAAATAATTTGCCTCCAATGTTAAAACAGCATCACATTTACGATGATAATGAATGTTATATAGCAGAAGGAAAAGATGATGTTGCATGTGAAAGCATGTCTCATACAAATCACACTATACCCGATGAAGAATACACGAATCACTGTCACCCCACCTCACAGTTCTCCACTGAACTACGAATTAAAGGATCCAGTCAGTGGAGCGATTCATGGTGGCCAGCATATAGCCAACCTAAAGAAATACCGCCTGTTTACCAGGCCATCTTACCCAGTGAGGGATGTCACCGGAGACGCCGGTGATACAAGACCTACAGCACCAATAGACAGCGGCATCAGAAGAACTGTTTCCGGTCCGCATGTCGCTAGAAGTTCGGATGTACCAAGCCGACGACTAAGGCCAACGCAGATAGTGGACTATCGTCGTCTTGCCAGACTTCCACCTCGAAGAAGTTGTATAAATCTAAAAATTTCTTTTCAGTACAAGTAATTGTAAATCCAAAAAGGTTGATTCATTGTAACATTTTGAAATGTAAATATTGTTCATCTCCAAAAGGTTGAATCATTGTAACATTTTGGAACGTAATATTGTTCATCGATCATACTCCTCAAATCCTGACTGCTATGGCCATAGCAGCGGAGAATGAGTGGAAAGAACCAATCATGCCATAGGTAACACCAGTTTACCCACAGAAAGAATAACAAACTAGTTACTTATAAAATACAGATTATGTATGTGTGTATGTAACTTTTTATTTAAAATCTAAAAATATTTAGGAATATGATGTAGAATTTTGTTCAGTATCACTATTGGCATGTCTCTACGTCATCCTTTTTTTTATTCAGCATTTTTTTAAGGCCCTAGGGGGGCCAATTTTTATTTATTTTATGACAGTAAATATCAATAGATAACACTAAGTATTTAAGGGGCAATAGATAACTTACCTGCATTACTATTAGTGGATTTTTATAAAATTATTTAGCTAATGCAATTATTATTGATTATAATACAGGATACTGTTCAGTATCAATTTCTGTTCAATCAGTATATTTATAGCATATGTTTTCATTGGATGTGTTATTTTAATGGAAATTTTATGTTGAATTTGTAGTTAAGCCTGTTCTATATCCATAATTACAATCTTGACATATATCTCAAATGAAATTTGTTTATATTTTAACACACAAAGAAATTATATAATTATTCATCATGACATAAACTACTATATGTTTATCCAATATTATATAATAATAAGTAATAATTAAAATCACACCAAAAGCAGTAATATATACAAATTTTTTATTTGTTTCAATTTTAAATGAAATTAAGCGATGCTGTTTTATTTCAAGTGTATTTTGTGTTTATCCCTCTTGGAAATTTTTTGTCGCACTGTGTGATTATTCATTTACGTATTACCTGCTTATACTCAGATTAACCCAAATTCAAATAAAGCACTACTTAGCAGTGGAGAAAATTTCACAATAAGTTTTTATTTCAAACAAGAACTAACGTTTTCGGCTTTCATGACGGCCATCATCAGGTATAAATTTGTACAGAGTTCTAGAATCTGAAATACTGATTCTTGAACTCTGTACGAATTTAAATTGGTGAACCTGATGATGGCCGTCATGAAGGCCGAAAACGTTAGTTCTTGTTTGAAATAAAAACTCATTGTGAAATTTTCTCCACTGCTAAGTAGTGCTTTATTTGAATTTGGGTATGTGTGATTATTATAACATTGTTTTCCAAGCTGATTGGAGAAACAATTTGGATTGGCCAGACCTGTTTTATAACAAACGTATTTCTACGGATTGGCCAGACCTATTTTATAACAAACATATTTCCACATGTTACATTAGTGTTTATTTCTCTAACAATTACACACAAATATTTTATATTTTATTTTATAACTAAAACATTGTTTAGTCATAAGAATGTAAGCATTAATCATTTTAAAACTGACATCATAATTTACAGAACTCTTCTTCCCTATGTCATTTACCATCTCAATCTATACTCCACCCTTAAACGTAGCATAATTTATGGATTCTCGCTAGCTAATAAATAAGTAATACTTAAACTAGCACATAAAGAAATAATATACATAGCATATAGAAAATTTTCATTTTATTGCCAAATCTGTTCTAATGCCACATCATTGTCATGACATAATTATGTATTTCAACCGAGCATTATAATAATATAAACAAATTATCATGGGTGGAATCACAGTGGTGTTGGCCGGTGATTTTCGTTAAACATTACCTGTAATTTCAAAAGATACCAAGGCTGATGAATTAAAATCGTCATGTCTTTGGCAAGAAGTTGAAAAATTATCACTTACTCTCAACATGAGAGTGCTAAAAAATAAGAATAAGAATTCTGCCAAATTTTCTGATTTTCTCTTAAGAATTGGTAATAGAACCATACTAAATACAAATGGATTAGTTAATATTTATAAATATTTCTGCCAAGAAAATGTACATTCATTAGATGAACTAATTTCAAAAGTGCATCTGGAAATTAATAATATAAATAAGAAAAATTATGCCACATCATTGTCATGACATAATTATGTATTTCAACCGAGCATTATAATAATATAAACAAATTATCATGGGTGGAATCACAGTGGTGTTGGCCGGTGATTTTCGTTAAACATTACCTGTAATTTCAAAAGATACCAAGGCTGATGAATTAAAATCATCATGTCTTTGGCAAGAAGTTGAAAAATTATCACTTACTCTCAACATGAGAGTGCTAAAAAATAAGAATAAGAATTCTGCCAAATTTTCTGATTTTCTCTTAAGAATTTGTAATAGAACCATACTAAATACAAATGGATTAGTTAATATTTATAAATATTTCTGCCAAGAAAATGTACATTCATTAGATGAACTAATTTCAAAAGTGCATCTGGAAATTAATAATATAAATAAGAAAAATATCAAATGGTTTTGTGAATGAGCAATCCTAGCTCCTAGAAATGATAGAGCTGAATTTATAAATAAACAGATCATATACTGTTTTCATGGTGAAGGAATGACATTTAATTCAGTTACAGATATTAATGAAGCTGTACATTTCCCTGTAGAATTTTTAAATTCACAGAATTCACCCAGATTACCCTCTCATAAATTAAAGTTAAAAGTCGGAATTCCAGTAATACTGCTTAGAAATTTAATGTTCCACGTTTATGCAATGGAACAAGACTTTGCATAAAATCATTAAGACAAAATTTGTTAGAAACTACAATCATCACTGGTTGTGCAATTAGAGAAACAGTTCTCATTCCATGTATATTTTTGATTCCAAAAGATTTTCCTGTCCAGTTTAAAAAAACTAATTTCCTATAAAGGTTTGTTTTGCAATGACTATTAATAAAGCACAGGGACAGTCTTTAAAAGTCGCAGGTGTTGATTTAAATAGATTGTTTTTCCCATGGCTAATTGTATGTCGCCTTTTTAAGAGTCGGAATAGCAAAAAATTTATATTTCTACACAAAAAATCAACAAGTAATGAATATAGTTTATAAAGAAGCATTATGAGAGCAATAATAGAATTATTTTTTATAATATCCTTATTGTTGCTAATTCTATAATTATCAAATTCTGTACAACCTGACAGTTCTCTTATACACACTTCACTGACTTTTCCAGAAACATCTCTCTCAATGAAAAAACTCGCCTTTAAGTTTGCCTATTACTCTTTCCTTTAAATCACCTAACTTTACTAACTATAATATATATATTATCTTAAAAAAAGAAATATTACTATTTTTCTCTTTTATACATAAAGACTAATTTCTCATATGGAGTCAATGTCATGATAGCACTTGTTTATTTATGATTATATATACAATATATTGTCAGTTTTGAAAAGTTATATTTATACAATATATTGTATAACATACAATATGTAATATTGTAATATTGTATCAACATACAATATATTGTATGTTGATGATATATTATTTAAAAAATAAATTTTAAATTGTCTCTTTATCAATCAATTATTTTTTAATTATTAAATTTTTAATGTGTGATTTATAAATAAAAACTTGGTAACGCTGGGTATTACAGCTAGTTTTAAATAAAAGGAGAACTATAGTTAAGCCATTTAACAAACTCATCCTAAAAACATTAGCAAAGCATGGAGATGGTCATAAAGGAGTTCATTAATTTTTATCATAATTTTTAAATTCATTATATCTATTTATCCTTTACCAAGATGATAATGTTAATTAAGTAATTCAAAAATTATGATGATTAAAATCATTATACATTTGCTATTTAAATGAACATTATGTGTTCTTATACATGTATTATTCAAAATGATTAATTTTAAATTATAGAATTTGAACTGATGAGAGAGTATACCAAAAGCACTTTTTAAAGTTTGTTAAAGATCTTTCTTATTACTGCCTAAAAGGCTGTTACTTTTGTTTATTCATTAGAAGACAGTGAAACCTCAACTAATTTAACAAGTCTGATTTTATGTAAGTTGGGAAAATAATTTTTTAGCAAAATTTCTGGATTAATAATTCCTGAATCTAAGGGGCTAAAATAATTGCATCTCTATAATATTATTATGCCATATTGTTTCCTGAATGAAAATGAGACAATATCCCATTGAACAATATCAAAATAGTAATATGATATTTAAAACATAAATCAAGTAATAAGAATTTAAATGTTGTAAATCTACATGTTTGGACACACAACTTACAAATACAGTAGTTATTTATGCTATATATCATAAAAAATTTAAAAAATTACAGAAAAAATTTACATAAAGTTAAATTTATGTAAGTTGGGAATAGCTATATATAGGCATTATTGGAATTTATCCATATAATAATAAATATTATAAGCAGGGCTAGGGTGTCGGTATCAGCAGTTTTAGGCGGTGTCGGTGTCAGCAATAACTTTCTCATTGTTCATAATTTATTAGTTTTAAATTTAAAAATTGTATTAAATAATATTCCATAATTTATTAATTTTAAATTTTAAAAATGTATTAAATAATTATTTTCTTTTTGATGAATAAATAATTTTTTCAGTAATAAATATTGAATAAAAATATGTTCTAAAAATCGTTTGTGTGTGTTTACTATCAGAGGAATCTGTGTTGGCAAAAAAAAAAAAGTAGGTGTCGTTGTTGGCACATTTTCCTGCCAACATCCCAGCTCTGATTATAAGGAAAATATACAGAGGAAACAATAAGCTTCCTGTTTGCACAATTTTTAAATTTTCCATAAAATTGTTAATGTCTTAAACATAACTCTCATATGGGTAAAACATTGGTATTATCTTTGGATACACCTCACAAGTATAAGATTAATTTAGGGCATTCCTATTTTCTTTTCTTATTTATTTTCTGTCTTTTGATGTAATTGAGCTCAACCTTTCAGTACCTTCCTAAAACGAATTATGCACTGATGCATAATATGATAAATGTTTACACATCCCATTTTTGCATAAAAAATCTGTATGACAATTTGGTGCTATGATGGCAGTACAGAATAAATTTTTTTAATTATTTCTGGCACAGATTCTAAAAATAGCTTCTACTGCATGCTCATGGTGATCACATTTGCATGACATCAGTGAGTACAGATTTTGTATTAGTCAAACTTTAATTAAATATTTAAACAAAAATTAACTATGATTGACTGTAATAACTTTAATTTGCATTAATTTTGAATAAAAATATTGATGATTGTTATTTTATTAATAACAAACAAATTTTATTATATGAATTGTGTGCGTCAATGAGAAGTGCTGCATCTACCTTATATAGTTTGTATGTAGATTCTTATGCAAACATTTATCCGAAATTTTCCTTTTATATTGTAAATCATAAACAGATAAGCATAAAACAGAAAAAAAACTTGTTTTTTATAATATAACCCATTTGCTACCATTGACATGTATAGACTTCAAGGAAGTGGAACAAAAAACAAAAATAAATTACAAAAATTCAATTTTGATTTTATTAATCCAGCATTTGCAAATTTTTTTTTTTCTAATGTAATCATTGAAAATATGCCCTTTTGAGTTTGGGTCTTAAATTTTTTCAGTTACCGAAATATTTTTTAAATTGTGTGAAAACAAACATTGCTTAAAGTTCGGTATTTTCTACAGCACTAACCAGCAGTCAAGAAAACAAAATCTTTTTATTATTTAAACATAAAAACGGAATAATGTTCTATTTTAGAATGTTAGTTTAAAAATCGGTTGTATTCTGAAATGTAATTGAGGATGGTATAAGAAACATACCAAAAACGTTTTTATGTTTAAATAATAAAAAGATTTTGTTTTCTTGACTGCTGGTTAGTGCTGTAGAAAATACTGAACTTTAACATTTGATTTCCAAGCAGTTCTTTAATTGAGGATAAAGTATATTTTATTTAAAAAAAATTTAAAAATTATATTAATTAAAATAATTAAATAATAAATTAAAACAAGCACTTTTTAGCAGTAGATATACTAAAATATTTATTTCATTTTGCGAAGTACTTTCGGCTAACCGCCATCTTCAGCACAACTTACAAAAGTAAATAAACACACTTCAAACCTTACTGACCGTTACAGAAGTTTGACTCTAACATTATTCATTTGTTAGAGTCAAGCTTCTGTAACGGTCAGTAAGGTTTGAAGTGTGTTTATTTACTTTTGTAAGTTGTGCTGAAGATGGCGGTTAGCCGAAAGTATTTCGCAAAATGAAAAATATTTTAGTATATCTACTGCTAAAAAGTGCTTGTATAAGTCTATTAGCTCAATAGAATTTGTATTTTTTTATTTATTTATTTTTTTTTATCCTATCCTGTCAATTTTATAGTTTGATCTATCAAAGTTATTCCAATTACATAATTCAATAAATGATATTTTTGAAATTTTTAGCAAAAACTGAATTTTTCATAAAATGAGTTAAAATAGCTGTAAATTAAAAAACATTGAAGATATTGGTTAATTCTGTTAAATTAAACTAAAATTTATCTTGAATATTCATTTTTTGTTTCAATTTCACACAAAATTTAGGAGAAAATCAGAAAAAACAAGACATAAACACCCTTAGCCATTTAAAAGGACGCGGCACTTTTATTGCTTTACAGCAGCAACCCATTTCCGGCAAATTGAAGTCAAGCCTGCTTTACATGAGACATTGAGTGCTGAGCAAAACAAACCAACTGTGATCCAATTAGAGAAATAGAAAATGTATTACAGCTGTCTATGTACAAGATGAGACCATTTTTATTTATATTGGGATTTTTTATATAAATAAATAAAATTTATAAAAAGTTCTGCTAAAAGTTGTGTAAATGAAATAAGAACAAGTTACTAAATATGAAATATTAATAAAAATGACAATATTTCAATGAATTCGTGTAATTTTTTTAATAATTATATGATGTAACTTCATTCAACAGAAGCTATGTAACTCATGGTTTTTTATAAATAATATCTGAAAATTTCAGCTGAATTTCATTTTTTAATTCATGGCTCATTTTGTTCAGAGGACTTTTTCTATTTAAAAATATAACTATTTCATTGAATGTCTAAAGTTTCACATAAAAAAATTATGCTTTTGTTGTTCTCATATAAGTAACAAAAAGTTACAAGAAAATAAAATTCAAAGATTGCTTACATTGTTAGAAAGAGAACAAAAAATATGCAATAAATACTGAAAATTTCAAAAGATTTCAAAAAAAATTAAATGAGATTTCACAATTTTAATTTTTTATATATTATATATTATTTGCATTGTTTCATATTAATTTTTTTTGCATCCTAATTTTAATATGCAAAAAAATTTAAATTGCATAATTTTAAAAAATAGTTGGCAGCAAAGAGTTAAAGCTGATGATTTCTGAAAATGAGATATTAAATCAAGATTTCTATTTAACCAGAAATAAACTGTTGGGCCAAAATTTTGGAGATACTGAACAAAATCATAGTGATTTATATATATATCCAATCTTTTCTAATCATCTTATAAGAAATCAAATTGTTGTTATGATTCAAAAATTTATACAAAATTTTTGAATTTCATATATAAAATAAGCCTAATATCATATGGTAAAAGAAATTTATAAATCATAAAGTATCCATTCCTAACTAAAATCTCATACATTCTACATAAAATCATAATAATAATTATGAATAATAAAAAAAAGAGTATTAGAAATAACAATTTAAAAGATATAGCTCCCTAAACAAAGTATATTTAGCAGGCGAGTGTTTTTGTTAACATTTAAAATGATAACATGGAATGTGTCTGATTTCTTCCCCTTTCTGAGACACGACACTGCAATTTTTATTCAGGTAAAAGTGTTAAATAATTAGTCAGCATAATAACTTTCACAAATTAATGCATTTATCCTAAATTATTGAAAATAATAAGATTTAAGCACTTTATGCAGTTGGTTACTAAAAATTCTTTATTTGGAGTACTTTCGGTTATTCAGCATAGGTCTTTCTTACAATAAATTGTTTGAATGATAGTTTATGAAATGAATTGTTTACATTTGTATAAGGCAGTGGTTCTCAACCGCTGTGCCGCGGCACACTAGTGGGTTTGGTAATAATAAAGTGCATAATAAAATAAAAATAGGACAGGTCCAAGTTAACTTCCTCACAGTGGCTCTTCTGCCACTTTGAACTATAGTTCCTTGAAGTTAGAATGTTTTTCTTTCATTGTTATTTTTTTTGTTATTTATAGTTTACTGCCTTTTGTTCTTACAACTTTTTATTTTCTAATTTTAAGAATTATTCATAAATGATTTATAAATACAAATTGATATTAGCAATAAAAAAATGTCTATAATTAAATGTAATACAATAGTAATAATACATGTTACAAAATAAAATAAAAAAAAGAAAATTTTTTTATTTACTGTCCTGTTTCACTTATCCCCATTATTTGTGTTAAGATGACCTTGTTTAATGCTGTTTCATTTAGTGCTTGATTTTTTGGAACATATTCCCCAAATAAACGGGATCTTACTGTATATTTATTACATCATCATTTTATTCCCCATTTGCAAATCAAATTTCTGTCTTAAATGTAAAAAAATTACAAATCATTTAGGTATGAGAAATTTATTTAATTTCAGCAATAATATGACTATTATGCCTTAAATGTTATTGTATAATTTTAAAATAGGCATTATTATGTTTATTTTAAAATTATGTTTGATCAGTTGCTGATCAAATATAATTTTAAAATAGAACATAAAAATGCAATCTGTATACAAATTAAAAAAATATATTTTAATAAATGAATTACAACATAATCAGTTTTTGCCTAGAAATATCTAAATATTATATATTTTAATCCATTTAAAGGCTTAAAATGTAATACTATCACAAACATTTTCAGATAGTTCCTTTATATAAAATAGCTATACAAGGTTATATGATTACAAGGGTGCATGAAGACTTAACCATTCCATGTTATCTTCATTTATCTTCTTTATTAACATTAACTCTTATCTTCTTTATTAACATGTTATCTTCCCTTTTTTATTTGTTTAATCAATGTTCTAACTCTTTTACACATATATATAATACTATCCTGGTTCATATATAACATACAAATAAGTATTTAAGTTCAGAATAACCAATCTTTTAATAAAAGAGCATTTTCAAACTTGACCAAAAATCAGCCTCAATTCACATATTAAGAATTCTGAAATTAGAACTGTGGAGACCCAAATTTGAGTCAGATGCAAGGTGTCACTCCCCATTTCATCAAAAATTATGAAACAAATTTGAATGGAGTGACACTTTAAAAGGAAAACAAATGATAAAAACATATTGGGAACAGACAGTGATGATAAGATTTTAAGGTACAATATTAAAAGAATTCCAAATACAAAGAGGTGTTCACCAAGGTTATGTGCTCTCCCCAATTCTATTTAATATATATACAGAGAACATCTTTCGAGAAATAGGAGACCTAAGGGGACTATCTATCAGAGGCAAAAATATCAATAATCTCAGATTACCGATGATACAGTTCTTTTGGCAAAATCCAAAGAGGACTTGACCAATCTCTGAAAAGCTATTAAAGATAAAAGTAAGAAATATGGACTGGAGTTTAACATTAGGAAAACAAAAACAATGCTTATTACGAGAAGTAAAGAAAATCTTGATGCAAAAATCAAGATTTTCTTGATTTTTGCACAATTAATAACAAAAGACGGAAGATGTGAAGCTGAGATTAAAAAAAGAATAGAAATTGAAAGAACTTCCTTTATTAACATGAAAACATATTGAACTATAGTTCCTTGAAGTTAGAATGTTTTTCTTTCATTGTTATTTTTTTTGTTATTTATAGTTTACTGCCTTTTGTTAACTTTAGTTTCATTAATAGAAAACTTAACATTGAGACTCCTTAAATGTTTTGTCTGGTCCACCCTTCTCAATAAAGTGGAAACATAGACCTTAAACACAAAGATGTATGAGAAATTAAAAGCTTTGGAATTGTAGTTTTATAGACACATGTTCAAAGTCTCATGGACAGAAAAGAAAACAAACAGAGAAGTTATGAAGATGATAGGAAGTGAAAAGAACCTTGATAAAGATTATAAAGAAAAGGAAGCTATCCTTTCTAGGCCATATTTTAAGACATAACAGCCTTCTGAAAGAAATACTGGAAAGAAATATAGAAGATAAAAAAAGGAAGAGGGAGACCTGGATCATCATGGTTCAGCAATATCCAAGAGTGGACTTATCTAAGTTTTGAGGATTGTGCCCAAGAAGCCCAACAGAGAATGGTGGAGAAGAATGGCAGTCAACCTCCAATTTGGAGAAACTTAGAAAAAAAGATGTAAGGTATAACAAAATTTTTAATTCCATTTTATTTTGAAAAATGGAAACTTCACTATAGAAGGTGAATATATAGATAATATGAATAGGTGTTTAAAACTTAAACTAGAGAAGCACAAGCAAAATGTAAGCAAATGAATCATGACCACAGTCCTAATGCAAATGAACACCACATTTGAGTTGAATATAAGATGGAGTGAAGCAAAAATAAAGAGAATTGACAAGAAAGAAGAAAAAAGCAGCAGAGGTAGTAACTATCCATACAGATAAATAAAACATTAGAATATTGTTTAACCTAATCTCTAGAAAGTTAAGTTCTGTCTGGAGATTGTGCAAGGGACTAAGTCTGGATGTACAATTTAATTATAGTTCTGGCCATTTTATATAAAGGATATCTAAAAAAATATATGCAATATAATTACATCTTATGCCACTAAATGGATTAATATATATTATTTGGATATTTCTAGGCAAAAGAATCAATGATATTTATCACCTTTTTTTAAATAATTTTTTTTAAATTTGTATACAGAGTACAGGAATCCCTTGATTGGTGTAGTTAATAAATCCTCGCAATACACCGCATAATATCAAAACCATACTAATCAAACTAAACAATCAATGGGAATAATTATAACAAATCTTGGAAAATATCAAAATTATAAACATGTATTTTTTTTCCTCTCTCGAAATGTATCTATAATGCATTACATGTACTTTAAATAATTGAGGAATATGTATAGGTATTTAAAAATTTATCATAAGAATTAAAATTTATTTTTCACAAAAAAAAATTATTTTTTACAAAATTACATAAATTTTGTAAAAATAACTGCAAGTCCGTAGACATCAATACTGGAGAGGAACTGAAGGCAAGGCTGGCTATATAATATTGTAATGCCTATTAGGTAGTTGCCATTGATGCTAAATTTATTAATAAATAAAATTACAAACGAATTTAAATATAACAATTAAATGACAAAAATCATAATAGAATTTAAAAAATAAATTTACCACAGTATTTTAATCATGTAGACTACAATCCCCAAGATTCAGTTGCCAATTCTTCAGAAAGTTTGCAAAAAAAAAAAAACAAAAAAATTTGTACTGGTTGAAGTCGCATAATCAAATTTGGCATCACATATATTAAGGGATAGTCTCAAATTTTTTGTAGACTAATCAAAACCGCATTATTCAAACCTGCACTAATCAAGGGATTTCTGTACATTATTTGTGTTCCTTTCTAAAATTATGTTTGACTAGCAACTAATGAGAGTGTAACAGCTGAAAATTTTATGGCTGATATTAAATAAATTTCTCCTGCTTAAGGGCATATAATTTGTTCTTTACTTATCATTTTTTTATAATGTTAAAAAAATTATAAATTTTTTATTATTAATATAGTAATTATTTACTTTGGTAAAGAGCATATAGGAGGTGTGGCTTTAATTAATCCTTGTTTACGGAACTCAGCTTCTACATCACCTCCAGCAAGTTGCCATAAATAATAAACTTCTTCTAAAGAACGATAAGACAGATGATCATCTAAATGAAATATTAATTTAGACTATATCATTTAAAATTATCATCAATTTATTAACAATTATTATCAATTATTACAAAAATGACAATATCTCAATAAATTTATGTAAATTTTGAAGTAATTACATGACATATTTTATTTAAAATTTATCTATCAAATTTATCTAATAAGCACTATCAGCAAGTCTTAAAATTTCTTTAATTAATTAATAAAACAAATAAAAACGTTTTCGGCCATTCTCAATTTGACCCTCTTCAGTTATTTCATCACATTTATCTATCAAAGTTTGCATATTAACTAGTTTTATTATCAATGTTTCTGAAAATATGGTCCAATTTTCTTCATTCATGGATGGCATTTTATTTCAATGGATCAGCTGATATTTAAAAATAATAATTATTTCATTGAATGGCTAAATCTTCATATAAAAAAAAATCATGTTTTTGGCAATTTCATATACAGAATGAAAAATTCTGAAAAAAATTAAACTAAAAAAAAATACATTATTGGAAAGAGAACATAAACATAATAAACTGCAAAAATTTCAAAAGATTTTGATGAAAATTCAGAGTGATATGATAATTTCAATTTTTTGCATATTAATTAAGTTTAATTACATAATTAGCTGAAATTCTGAATGTTCTGAAGTATTTTAAACTATAATTCTGTATCTTATATATTGTTTATGCTAATGATGGTTTTGTATAACTGAAAACATTCTGATAATTAAATTTTGTTTTTATATGTACTAATATAATGCTGTATTAATATAGATACTTAAATCTTGAAATTAAGCAGTTAAGATATAATACATTATAATTCTTTATGAGAATAAATTTTTTTTCATTTTTTTGGAACTGAATGTGGATTCTTTTCTAAATCTTGAGAGAAATACAAGGGGTAATCAATATATAACCGGACTGGCTTTAAATACATCTTTATTATTAAAGAATTACAGTTTGGGCTCCATTACCCTCAAGAAAATCTTCTCCTACAGCAATACAGTCAATTCAGCATTTCTTCCATGCTGCAAAAAGCCCCCACAAAGTCTTCATTCTTAAGCTGGTCAGTACCACCTGTGATTCAGCTTCAATCTCTTCTATCATCTCAATACGTCACCCCTTGAGCTTCAACTTCATTTTTTGGAATAAAAAGAATCACATGGAACTAAATCCGACAAATAGGAGAGTATGGAATGAGAACCATGGTGATGAATGTTAAAAATTCACGAGTTTTAATTGACGATTGCTTTGTCATGGTGGAAAAGCCAGTTTGACTTGAACCGCAATTCTGACTCAAAACAACTTTCAATTATGTCTCAAACTTCTCTGATTGTTAATCATTGATTTTGACGAATAATTCTCTAAATTTCAATGACATTTTCGGCAGTTGTGATGGTATAGGAATGTCTCAGCTTCTCATCATCCTTGAGTGACGTTCAACCATTTTTAAAATATAAATACCACTCATAGCATAGAGTTCAACTCATGGTTTCATCACCATAAATTTAGAGAAGCATTGCAAGGGTCTCAAACACTGTTTTTCCTAGTTTTAAACAAAATTTTATGTTCACTCACTGCTCAAATTTTGCATTCATTTTGGCAATTCCAGACGGTTCAAAATGTGTTAACAAAATTCCTTGAGAAACAGATATGGATGCACACAGTACAAAGATTTTTGCCAGACTGAGTCACAAGGCTTAACAGACCTGTCATCTAGAAGCATTAGTCTCAACCCCCCACCATTGTAGTGGTATAACCACTGTCCGGTTATATATTGATCACATCTCGTATAATATAAGGGAGAATATTTTATAATTAAATACAGTAATTACTTAGACAATTTATAAAAATTATACTTTTTAACAGCAATTTGTGAGACGTAATTTAGAATCAAATATACAATTATTTCTATTTTTAATGCTATAATAGAATAAATATGGTAAAAATAAGAGAGATGGAAAATAAGAGTTCTAGCTTGATGGATGGAATTAGACAGGTAGTGTTTGCAGAAAAACAACATATATATTTGGGATGCAAATTATTCTCAGCTTAGATATTAATTTATTGATAAAATAAAAACTGCATAATACAATATAGAGATTAATAAATTTGATCTGGGATAATCACATAACTGTGAGACAATGCAAAAACAATATGATATAAATCAGATGATTCCTGCATTTCATATATTTTGTAAGTTTATAACCAATTATAGTAATGGTAGTTGACATTTTCTTTAGAATTTGATTTTGCTCAACAGTCACAACAGTTACCATAGAGCAAAATCATCAGAGCAAATTCTTGCAATCACCTGAACAATATCAGACAATATAGGAATTTCAAATGCATTCACATAGTTTGTTCAGGTTAAAGACGGTGCCAGAAAATCAATAGTGGACTGTATACAAATTCAAATCAAGTTAATTAAGCAGAAGTAAAAATAGTAATACAGAAAATATATGTATACATAATACTAAAATATTATGGATATATATGATTCATATTTTTATATGATTAATTATTTACTTATTTAGAGATTAATTGTATATTATAGTACATTTTTTATAGTACATATTATGGTAAATATATTAATAAAAATAATCTGGGATTATTATTCTGATATTTAAAATTTAAAATTATTTATCAATACTTACAAATAACTGGAACATGTTTAGATAAAATCAAATTTTGACATCTTAATTCAACAGAAGGAAAACATTCTTTTATTGTTTTTATTCTATGTGAATCATTTAATCCATGTTCTTTAAAAAATTCATGTTGTAGCAATGATAGTGAATTTGGTCTAAAAAAATTATTATTATTATTATTATTATTATTTTTATATTTATATACAGCAATACCTCGCATAGTCCGGTTAATTGGTTCCTCTTTCTTACCGGACTAATTGAAACTGGACCTGTTCGAGGTACATAATCTATGAGAAAAATTATAATTGGTTCCAAGATAAATTTTTGCTCATATGTTTTTTTAAATTGTAAATTCTTACATTAATAATTATTTTTTTACGCATTAAACATTAAAATCTTTATAAAAGGTTTATAATAGACAGTAGAAGGGGCAGAAAGTGGGTCCAAGTCCATAAAGACAAATAAATAAAGAGAGCTCGCCCAGCAGATGAACGCTTTCGCTTTCTCCAAGTCAGCCGCTCGATGCCATTCCACATGCAGAATGGCGCTCTGTGTAAAGAAACGGCCAAGCTGGTAATAGACAGAGTTTTGTAGCTGGCAACAAAAGTCAATTTCAAACATACAGGTTTTCGTCGAATTGGCCACACCAACGTAACACGATTGCGACCAATCACTAAGTGCTTAAACAACTTGCTCAGAATTCAAACAAATTTGATTTTGAGAGACAAACAGAGGCAACAAGTCTATTCTTGTGGAACATAATAATAAATTCCAGAAGTATTAATAGAGAACCTTTGATTTCAGAAGTTCAAAGCAGACCTGAATTATGGCAAGATAAACACAGTTATAATTTGGCATTGAACCAGACTCACATTTTCTTTTAGCACTCATGATTGTTAAGAAAATATTTAAGTCACAAAACAATCAAATGTGGAATTATAATTTAAAAATTATGCAAATGATTGAATAATTCACGTATGCACTTGAGAGGCAGGCATTATAACAAACGTTGTTATGATAAATTTGGCAACACTGGAGCAGCTGTCTGTTTCAGCTCTTCAAATAGTGGCTATTCGAGTCATATATAGGTAATAAGTAGCAAGCATACTTACATTTCTTATTTATTATAAAAAAATAAAGTAAATAAAAAATTTTATTAACAATTACAATCCAGACTATAGTGAAGCCCAGACTATTTGAAACCAGACTATGCAAGGTATTGCTGTATTTATAAAACAATTTTATTTATATCTTAAAATAAGTTCATATATTTTGAAATTAAAACTGACTCCAAGTTGAAAATCAATATGTTTTAATTAATTAATGATTAAAACTATATCATAGGAATATATTAATCCACATAAATTTAATTCTGACAAATTAAACTCATAGAATAAACAAAAATTTTAATAATCAGAAATATTTTTATTAAAGTTTACATCATTTATAAATGATTAAACTATGATTTTTAATTAATTTATCTGAAAAATATACTACACTTCGAGATTAAACCTGGTATCTTTGGAATAATGCCTCAATATTCTAACTGCTAAATCACCAAAATTATAAGACCACCTAGCATATTGTCTTTTCAGGCATTATTTCAAATTTAAAAGTAAATGGAATCATAGATATGAGATTCAATTTACAGAAATATTTCTGGTAAGACTATTTCTTTAGCTTTTGGTGTTATATCTTATGATTATCACTCTCATGATTATGTCAATATCTCAGCTATGATTCAATTCATACTTTACTGTTATCATACTTCAATGTATCAGTCACATTCATACACATTCACTCCACAAATACTTCCATAACTTTCTTTTGTTTTCTTAAAAATCATTCTGCAGCATCTGATTTCTCTCTCAATACCTTATCTTTACTGTCTTTCACCACTCATGAGCACTCTTTCTTGCATCTCTTATATTATTTATCTCTTATATTTATATTTCCATTGAACATTCCAAATATACTTTAGTTGTTTTCTCCAAATATGTGATATCTCATCATTCCACAATGCATCTCTTTTTTTTTTTACCTAATCTTGCTTCATCCAACTATATATATGCAATTTTTTCTTTTTCAATGCATACAACATCATTTTTATGATAATAAGCACTACAGTGCATAAACAGGAACACACTTTTTAAATGCTGTGGTATTCATTATTATTTTTCTGGAAAAAGCAGAGATATAGATTTAATTAATCATATTTATGATTACTGTATCATGTTTTGCAATCAAATATCCATCCATTATTGTATAATAACTTTTTAAAGGTTTTATAACAATTTTTAAAGTATTTTTTCAATTTTCAAGAAAAATCATAATGGACAACTATATTCTATTCACTGTCGTGAACATGTATATCAAGTTTCATTAAAGTCAGTTGAGGGAGCAATCTCTATGGAAATAAAAATAGTTCTTTATTTCCTATTTAATAATAGCTGTTAATGGGTACAATGTCTGTTGACTCTTGTACCCATCAATTGCTGATGTAAACAAATTCTAACATTTCTATATAAATATCTGAATTAGTGTGTATAGAATTATAAACTAATTAAAATTTATTGTTATAAAGAATTAGCCAGTATACCTAGAGTTGCCTAGGAATTCCTGGCACAAAATTTATACGGAGATAATAGTTTCTAGCGTGCGAGTTTTTTGATATCTATAAATGGCATTCTATTTGTAAGCAAAACTATAAAAATTAAAAATTTTGGGCACGATGATGCCATAGTGAAGCTGTATGTGGGAATTTTTGTGATGTCACAAATTAGTGACATTTTGACATAGCATCTACTGTTACATTATATGTTGAGCTTTTAAAGATGTTACTCATTGCTCCAGATTAATGATATCACACATTGTGATATTTTGTAATGTCATCCATTACTAAAATCCATGTGAAAACATGATGTCACTTATTTCTGTCATAATGATGTCACATATTGATGATATTCTGGGAAATTGTCCATTGCTAAATCATATGTTGGAACATTTGTGATTCCACTCATTGCTACAGCATATTGATACACTGGTGACATTCTGGGATGTCATCCATGGTTAGACCATATATTGGAATTTTTTAACATCATTCACTGTTTCATTGTGATGACATAATATTTATAAGACTATGACTTCATCTTGACATCACTCATTGTAATGTCGACAACAGTCCAAAGGATTTAAATATGTATTTTAAATACAACCCCAAAATATCCCAACCCTGGAATAATTTTGATCCAGGGTACCCTAATTAATTTTAATCTCGAAGTTATTATCATTGAAACTAACAATAACTGCTATTCTTAGGTTTCTAATTAACTATTCAATTTTTATTTATAATTTAGTCTATTTAATATTATTTATATTTCATATTTATAATTTTTAGTAATTATTATCTTGATTAATTTTAATATTTTCATTTTAAAAATTATATCCCACTTAATGAATAATAACTATATTAACTACTTAAAAGTTGAAAGAACATTTTTGAAATATAGTTTTGGTTCCAAAATAGAATCACGACGACAAGAATTTATATATTCTTAGAACACCATTGGTTCTATTTGATTGAAGCATGTAGGAGTTGAAGATGACTATTAAATAGTTGAAAACATTTCTCTGAAGTTAACCTCTGGTTAGTAAAGTTTTATGGACTGCTAAAAAGCGCTTTAGTTTTTTCAATAGAAAGTTATTATGCAAAATTTGGTTCCAAGAAGTCAAACAGTGTGGAAACTTTAGTGGAACAAATAGAAAAACAATCCCAAAATGCTCCACTCTTGGGGTGATTTCTATTCAGAATACCCTATATTACCTGCAGGGTCATGAGAAGTTACCATACAAAGTTGGTCCTGATTAATCAAATGAAAAGAGCTCATGCAAAACAGATAGACATAAAGACAGACAAACACCATATTTTATATATATAGATTTAATCTTAGAATGAAAAGATATGAAAATCCATTCTGTACTTCATAATGCAAAATTGATATAGGAAGCAAAACAAACAGCATTAAATCAAAAGAAAAATTATTATTATTTCATTAGCATTTTTGACTTATTCTTGAGGTCATCTTAACTGTACTATCAGTGACATAGCTAGAAATTTTGGGCCCCAATGAAAATGTGGCCCAAGTCAAAAAAATATAAAATTTTAATAAAGAATTTAAAAAATATAAAAAAATACTTTATTTTCTTTATAATACATTTTACGAAATAATAATATAAAAGTACAGGAAAATCTGATAGGTATAATATGAAATTTCAAGAACTACAACATACAATTTCAATTATAATGATTCGATGCTAAATTTGAGTCCTGGAAGCCAAGGAAGTGATTTCAATATAATAGGACTGTATATTACATAATTGGAAGCATATGGTCAGAAAGGGTTAATACAGTCATTTCATGAGATTTTAACTCAGTGTATATTTATTTAAAACTATTAATTTTCAGATTATTGTGCATTTTGCAATATGATTATTAACGTTACCTGAATGGCCCTGAATGTCGAGGGCCCCAATGCCTTGCATCGTCTTGCCTTATGGTAGCTACACCCCTGTGTACTATTGTATTACTATACTAGTAGCATCTGAGAATGTCTTCAATAATAGATCAAAAACATTAATAAAATAATAACAACATTTTTCTGGATGTTCCTGTTCTAACATGGTGCCACCCATGTCGGATATCATCAGGTTGTAATGTCATCAAGAACATATTGCTTACTTATTGGAACATACATATTTCCAATAAATAAGCATCTATTAGAGCAGCGTTTCTCAATGGGTCGCGACCGCAAATGGGGTCGCAAAGCAAAATGCTGGGGTTGCAAAAATTAAATTCAAATACTTGAATTTCAGTTTATATGTAATTTCACAAACGTCCAATATTTAACGTATGACAACATATGTATTTTTAATGTAGTTGGCTGATTGTGTTTATCTTAATAAGTGTATAAATGATTTATGTATTTGTATGTTTTATTTCATATTTAATACTTGGGGTTGCGAAAAATCTCTTAATGAAAAATGGGGTCGTGAATGAAAAAAGTTTGTGAAACGATGTATTAGAGTATGATGGCATTTTTAGACAGAGTGATTATTATAGCTCAGGGAGATGGTATCTCTATTAAAATGACTATTTTAGTATGATTTAGATCAATGGTCTCAAAACTCATTCCCTTCAGAGGGCTACTTTTTGATTGGTTGGAGGCTGCATTTAAATGTCTTATGGGATATAAGAAAGATTTTTCATGAAGTAAATAAACTGAAAATTGATTATGTTAACTATTTATATTTTAATTTGCTTAATATCATATACAATAAAATCTCGATTCAGTGTTTTCGTCAAGACTCCTGAAAAAAATCTATGGATATGGGAAAATGATAGATGTGGAGACTTACATAAAATGAAAAAAGAAAAATAGATTAAAAGATAATATTAACAATAATGCAAAGAATTGTAATGAATTGATGATATATATTGAACTATGTAGTATGTACAGTACTCAACTAGTTGAAAGAATGTGCTAGTGACAATATGCTTACAGGCAGTATTACCAAATCTGGTTTATGAAAAATCACTAAATACAAGAATGAAAGTAAAAAAAAAAATCCTTATATTAATAATAGTAATTTTTTATATTTTTTTCATTAAAGGGAGTTTATAATTGCTGAAATAGATTTTCTGACTTTTTAAACTTAATGTTTTTTTGATGATAAAATATTATAAAAAGTCTCTAGATCTGACATAGTGCCATGCCATCCATAAGAACAAGATGTGAAGTATACAATGGCACCATGAAGTTTTGAAATTTTACAAATTATGAAATAAATCAATGAAAAATTAATCTGCACAAAGGTGCTCATAAGACTTGGTGCAGCATTGGTAATACACATACTGAAGGTTTATTTCATGCTAGATCAGGTTCTCACCATCATCTCTTTCCCCTTCAACTTATTGTCTGGCTGTTAAGACACATTTAAGGTCATACAGCTAATTGTACACAGTCTAGTAAAATTCACATTATTCCTTGCATTTAGGCACTACTGATTTAGAAGATTAATAGGATTTAATTAATGAAAAATATACTCTATTATTGATTATTGATAACATTTTAAATTTTCATCATATAGATGTTTTGGGATGATTTCAGAGAATTCATGGAAAATCTAAAAAAATCAAGTTAATTTCAAAGAAGGAATGTAAAATATCTTTATAAATATTAGATAAAAAAATATTGTTGAAAATAATTATAACAAAATAAAACTTGCTCTGAATAATGAATCTTATGAAAAATATTTTCATCTAAAAAGCAATCATAAGAGAAAAAGATGAAAGGGGAAAAAGATAAATATTATTTGTTGAAAAATCAAAATTGATACGTCAATAAAAACTTGATTTGAACTATAGTGCTTGTATATAAAGTTTTTATTGAAGAAAAGCAGATTTTGGATAAAAATAACATTTAGGCATATTGTGTAATAAACTGAATCAGGAAAATATAGACTGATATAGAGATTGCAGACTCACTATCAATACTCTGATGTTAGTGAGGATAGGTGGTAATTGATGATGACAAGGATGTGATGCAATGATGACATCAGTTACTGTTTAACTGCAAGAGATAAAGTAAATTTTTACCAACATATAGGTTATGTACTCTTTCTTAAAAATAATCAATCCATTCTTCAGGATTAAAATTTCTGATTGATATGGGAAAACAATAAATCAAGGAACAATTGATGCAGACTTAATTTCCATAATTTAAATAGGATTTATTCAGAACTCTAAAAATTGAACAATGTTTCTAGGAATACAATACATCTGCAAACAATACATTGAAGTTTCACTATATGTAAATTCATATTCAAAATAATAAAATCATATTTATAAACAGTTTTTATAAATTTGAGTGAAAATTTTTTATTGAAAAATTGTTTTATTGAATTTTAATACAATTTAAAATATTTTAAAATGATTTTTAAATATTTCATATAAATTGGCTATAATTGTTTTTTTAACATCTTTTAAACATTCTAGTGATTATAATAAATGGTATGCAGGCTGCAATAAAGAGTATAAGGGGCTGTGAGTTTGAATCTACTGATTTAGAAGATTAATAGGATTTAATTAATGAAAAATATACTCTATTATTGATTATTGATAACATTTTAAATTTTCATCATATAGATGTTTTGGGATGATTTCAGAGAATTCATGGAAAATCTAAAAAAATCAAGTTAATTTCAAAGAAGGAATGTAAAATATCTTTATAAATATTAGATAAAAAAATATTGTTGAAAATAATTATAACAAAATAAAACTTGCTCTGAATAATGAATCTTATGAAAAATATTTTCATCTAAAAAGCAATCATAAGAGAAAAAGATGAAAGGGGAAAAAGATAAATATTATTTGTTGAAAAATCAAAATTGATACGTCAATAAAAACTTGATTATTGAAGAATGAATTTTAAACATTAAATTCTAGTAATGATGACAGTTCTTATATGCTTGTATAATTTTATAAATATTTATCATAAAACATGAGAAATCACATTGCTTTACAATAAATTAACATATAGTTGACAAAATATCAAACTTAACAAAATTAGATTGAATTCAAATTGAAAGAATCTCTCAAAAATGTATTTTAATTGAAATTAAATTTAATTCAAAATTTTGTTCAGAACAGAAAGAACTAAAATGATAATGCTAATACTGTAACTTAGCCTATATAAAAAAAATAGAAAAAAGACATACAGGTGGAATTATCCTATATTATGGAGAACATTGGAAAATTATATTCAATAAATATACAATTTACAGTTTATATTTTTATTTCAAGCAATTTACATATAACACACGTATTTCTAAAGTGACATAAGTCAAAAACTTGCATTTTTATGTTCGCACCATTTTATAACTGGGAAGCACAATCCTCCATCATCTTTTGAAACCATTTTCCTAAAAAATGGTTTTAAAAGATTACAAATTTTGGAAAAAATTATTAGTTATATAATGGTTTTTAGTTAAGCTGATTTCATAGTTTTTCCAATTTTCTCAAAACGTTCTTTTTTGACTTGTGTCACTTTAGAAATACGTGTGCGATATGTTATTTTTGTATATTTATTTGAATGCTAACAGCAACTTATACAATATAGTATAATTTATATTTTCTGCAATCAAAACATTATATTTTGAAATATATGTTATCAAATAATAATAATATATATAAAATTTATGCATCAAGATCATCAATATAAGAATGATTATTATTATTTTTATAGGTTTAAATTTATTTTTTCAATAATAAATAAATTTATGAATATCATTTGATTATCTTTGAATTTTATTATATATACTGTTAAAATCTTGCTTGATTCAAAGAAATCAATTCTATTTTCAAACATTTTTTAATTAAATAATTTTGAAAATTACCTTTTAATTGGATCTGTTGTGAGACAGGTTTCTAAGAAAGACTTAAGTGTTGAAGGCATATTCTAATTAAATAAAGAAAAATACTTTATTATCCATTAAATTTAAATTAAAATTGCTAGGAAAACTTTAATACAGGTCAGTCAATTTATGAGATCTCAATTTTATGAGAAAATGTAATTTGTGCCAAAATTTGATTTATGAGCTTTTATCTTGAACTCATGAGAAATTTATAAAAAGTGAGTTTCAAACTCCAGTAAGGCATTCTTTGGAACATGAAAAAATACATAGAGAATGGAAACAATAACAGATATTAAATTTATGTTTTTCATAAAGTAATTGCAAGTTTTTAAATATTTTATTTAAAATTTTAGTGCTGTTTTATTCCACTTGTAGGATGTATTCCGCCAAATTTCAATACAAAACAGTCAGCTGAATTTGTCATGCGAAATGATTTTGGTTTTTTTTCCCATATAATCAGAATTCAATAAGGTACCAAAATTTATGAGAGATACCAGTTTATTCACAGTCTTCCATAATCCAATTCACCTCTCTTTTGTCAACCAGATAGTTGCCTGATATAGCATTACTTTACAATATGAAATTTTTGATTTAATTCTAGATCCATAATCTATATTTTTTCAGGAGCATCTCAGCTTGTTGACCTATATACTTCTACTAATGCTCCATCTTATTAAAACAGTGAATAGCTCATGGGTCATATTGATGCATCATATGTGTTACATCAATTTGTGGAGATATAAATGTGCTGTAGAATGGTTAAGTTAGTTTTTGTTAAGCTGCCTTATTGCACATGGGATATACTGTATCTAACAGCAGCCACTTTTAGAGCACAATACAGGTTGACCAATACTCATGATGATGTCAACTGGAAAGTTACAGAATGGAGTTTAATGGAATGGACATGAACATCTGAAAATTTGATGATGTGAAATCTAAGTTTGAACCCAGATCCTTCATGGTAGTAAAAGTGAGTGTAAAAAGATTTATTACACAGTCATCTGGCTGGAAGTAATATGACGGAAATTAGCATAAAATGAGTGAAGCACATATTTTATCAATGGTTTTGATAAGGTCAGAATGAATTATAATGACTATTATTTTCATGCAAAAAATATTTTATTGAAATTATTAAACAATAACAGATATCAACTTTCATTGCGGGATATTTTTTCTTTCATTTTAATTTTTACATTACTTTCTTTGCAATGTAAAAATTATTAACTGATGGGGCTTTTTCAGAACCTATTGTGGACTAGCCACACTATGATTAGCTGCCAACAGATTTTTAAGGTGAAATATGGAAGTATGGGATCTGGAATTGAACTTGTGCACTTCAGATTATAAAAGATAAAATTTCTTTGCAGTGCAATTGTTTCTATATCTTGATTGACATATTTATTATGGACTTTCTTTAAGAAATCTGCCTTTTTTAGATTACATTATGAAAATTAACAATAATTATTGATATAATTTAATCATCATTTATATAACTGGATGCTATATCAGAATATTTCAATGAAAAATGAGTGACATTTTTTGGGGTGAGAAAACAGTAATTTTTTCCATTTAACTCAACAGTAATCTCCTTTGGGCTTATGTTTTTATGTGGCAAGAAAGATTGGATATTACAGTGATTTTCTTGGCTATTGGTAGTTCAACTTTGCCATAACAGCAAAAATCTATGAACCCAATGAAGTGATACTCAAGATTATCTAAAACTCTCAAAGGGGAAGTCTGTCACCAAATTAAACCATCATTGGCCGACCACCAACACTGAAAAATCAGGGATAAGATTTCACTATGCTCAAAGAAATAAAATCAGTATTATCAAACAGAGATTTATCATTGGATTGGATAGAGGAGAACAAGAATGGATATGGAACAATGAATGGAGACTGGTGTGTGGAATGAGAATAGACAAGTGAAAGGAAATGAACAAAAGCTAGTGAATAACTCTGTGTGAGTGAAAGATGTCAAAATGGATGTACATATAAGTGTGTAAAGAATACATTGTGAGAATATGTCTAGGGTAAAAGATAATAAACAAGTAAGAAGTGGTATGAATATGCTGATGAATGAGAGAATGAAAAAGTGCGTGTTAGAATGCAAATGTGTGAATGATTGAATAATATGGGTTATGGGTAAGGATGAAGCTGGGACTACAGAGGGTGTTTCTAATAGCTATATATGCTCCTATAAATGATGAGAGAAAATGAAAAAGATGAATTGTGGTTGGATTGAATGATATGATAAATGAAAGCCATGGCATTGATCAAGTAACTATGACAAGAGATTTGACTAGCAGAGTTTGTGTGGAGAGAGAGATAGTGTGTAAAGATTGGTTGGGAAATATGACAATTCTAGAATGAATGACAATGGGGGTTACTGCTGGAGGACTGTGTTGAAATAGGATTGTTTGTCAAATCCCTTCTTTAGGCACAAGACCATCTATCAGTATACTTGGGAAACCATGAAAGAGATCAGAGGAGTATAACTGACTTTATTGTGTGAGATGGAAGATTAAGGGAGGGAAGGTTATGGACAAAAGAGTGATGAGAGATATAGAGATACATTTAGATCACTATCTGGTGATCTCTATGATGAATCTGTTGATGGGATGAAGAAATGTAAGGATAAAATAATGAAAAAGAAGTACAAATTTGAGTGAACATGGAGGTTGTCTGTAAGAAGTAGAAAATTTATGAGAAGAAAGTATGTGAAAAGCTGGGTCCAATGGATGAGAATATATGCAATGTGAAGAATGTGTGGACATACTTTAATGCTGCCATACTCAGCCTGAGGCCCACCAAGCTTTTGCTAAGCTGTAACAAGTACAGTACTTTTTTTATAATGTATATAATATCAGTTATACAATGAGTTTGACAATAATGGTTGGTGGTATCTTTTAATTTTTTATGCGACATCACAGAAAAACTTTGTGATTTTAATATTAATTTACAAGACGAAAATAAAATTATTTTTCACAAATGGTGAATAAAGTATTTGTATTTGAAAAGAAACTATTTATTATGAAGAGATACAAAACCAAATAGCAATCATTTCCCAACCTTAACAAAAGCTAAGTAAGATGATGTTGACATTGCTCCAGAAACCTATACCATCATTTCAAATTATTTAGCTGCCTTATCAAAAGAATTTAAAAGCAGACTTCAAGATTTAAGAAATATTAACAATTGTCTCTTACTTATAGAAAATCCCTGGCACTTAGAAATAGAAACTATTATGCAATTAGCTGCATTTGGATATGATTATGTTATGCAATTTGGCATATTTATTGAATTTAAAAATGACACAAATTTGGAGATCATTTTTAAAGGAAAAAGGGAGGGAAAGGAGTATATTAAATTTTGAAAATTGGTGTCTGTAAAATATAAAACTGTACAAAAATGTGCCCAAATTTTTGCTACATTGTTTGCATCAACATATCTTTGTGAATAATCCTATTCAAAAATGAAATATGCAAAGAACATATATAGAAACAGGCCTACTGATTCAGACCTTGATGATATAGCATTTGCATGTTTATTTCAACCTTTTGCAAATTTATTTAACGCATTTGCAAAATGATTTAAACCTTTTACAAATATATTTAAACTTTTTACAAATTTATTTAAACTTTTTTCAAATTGATTTCAACTTTTTACAAATTTATTTAAACTATATGCAAAATAGTTGATTGATGGAAAAGCAATGCCTTATAATGCACAAATCAGTTCATCTGTTCCCCAATAGAGACTTTGGATATAAAACTTAAACCGACTAATTTATATAACATGAATGGCAGTTATTCAAGTTCTCCAAACTCTTCTGTTGCTCGACGCAGAGTTGGAGGAAGGCATAGAAAGTATGAGGTTGTTTCTATGGAAAAAAGAAACTATTTGTCAAACGGTATGAAGAAGGTTTTTCTGTAAAAGAGATGGCATCAAAATCAGGTATAAAATGAAATACAGGGAAAAGCATAATTAGAAAGTACAGAAGGGATAATTTTGAGGTGCTAAACAAAGGACCACGAGGGAACAGGCCAAAACTACTTAATCCTAATATCCTTCCCCTAATAGAAGCAGCAGTCAAGAAAGAGCCCAGATTACTTTTATGAAAATCAGAGAGAACTTCTTGAACACGACATTGAGTTAAGTATGTCTTCCATAAGAAATGCATTATGCAATTTAAAAATTACACTTAAAAAAGCATCAATAGAAGTAGACAGAATGAAAAGCAAGTTAGCCATTCTGATCAGAAGGCAATATGCAGTGAGCTTCAATCAATCAACCCCTGTAAAGTGGAAAAAACTCATTTTTATATATACTAAGCCTTTGGGAGGAACATCAGTTACTGGAAATCATCGCACTCAGTTTACCTAGTATTATGTCCCAGGATTGCATCAATTATGTTATGGACATGTCTCTTTTGTTACCAGCTACAGCTACTAGCCAACTCACTGCACTAAATTTAATTATATAATAATATATATTTTTCTCATTAAAATTTGTATTAATTTGAAAGTAAATTTATTTTCATATATCAATAATATACTTGTTTATTCACTATTCTTTCTCACCATTTGTTAAAGTGTTCATAGTCAAAAATTTGAATGTATGTGTAAAAAGTTTAAATCAATTTGCAAAAAGGTTAAATATATTTGCAAAAAGTTTAAATATATTTGCAAAAGGAATTAAATTAATTTGCAAAAAAGTTGAAATAAATTTGTGAATGATATATATTGAGAGTAGGCATGTAGCACTTATAAACCTGATTTATCTAAAATTGTTAAAAGTTTGTCTTAATATAAAAAATTGCATTAATATTTAAATAAATGCCTGGATCAGGTAAAGAATTTTATGTTTTATTAACCCGTTAATTATAAGATACTCCAATTCACGAGTCACTGATTCCAGCAGAGAAACCGTCCTGAGATAAGATCCAGGCGTCATTTCAACATTGGCCGACACGGAGCAGTCCCAACACCCATTTCAGTATGGTTTTCCATGTTGGGACTGCTCCGTGTCAGCCAACCTTGAAATGATGGCAGAATGACCTCTGAGCTACCACAACTGAATTGCCGTCTCTCACATACGCACCGTACATGAACACGCAATGTTCCACTAACCACTCAGCCATTGTAACTGAAATTAATGGACAATAAATGGCATTAGTTTACACACATGTTACTACAAACAAATTACAGGTTGAAGTAATAGTAACAGAGTTAGGTTCATTCCAAAATGGGTATACATCTCTGTGTCACCCTGTATATGTTATGTAATGCATATTTGCTTTAATCAGTTACACCAGATAAAAATTTAGAAATAAAAAGTTTATAATTATCCATAATCAAATACATTTAAAACACAATATAATCTGTTCAAAATAATTATCACAGTAATACTGTACATGATAATCAGCCATTAATCAAACAAGCTGATAAGTAAAAATCAATAATGAGTCACATATGTGCATATGTAGAGATTGCGACTTACAAAAAAATATACTGACCTAAGCAACTAAAGCTATATTCTAGACTATTTTGTTTCCGGGCGGGAATTCCTTCCTGCCCGTTCCCGGGAATTTTTTTCGTTTTCCCGTTCCAGAATCCCGAGAAAATTTCTCGGGAAATCGGGAAAATCGGCTCCTTGAATCCAGTAATACCCACAATGGGAAATAAATGTACTACTCACAACAATTCTTTTAAATATTTTCCTATTTATTTCTATCTAAAGTTACATTGTATTACAATATTACACGCCACTAGAAATCTACGTGGTGTCATCAGAATCAGATAACACATGACCAGCTAATTTTAGCTCTTGTAAATCGAGCACATTTCATCATGGAGAACAGAAAACAGTTTGTACATATTTACACAGAAAAATATTTATTTTCACAACCCAGGATTTGACAACAAA
>AYEL01091707.1:0-16285 GCA_000484575.1 Olivierus martensii | reverse complement strand
TTTATTATAAAATATTAATTAATTTATTATCTTTATTTATATATTAAAATATACATTATAAACTTATATTATTTGATTTACATTAATTAATTTAATTTTTAAATGTATCAATCACTGTTTTGTGATTGATTCCATCTGATAATTGGCGAAATTTTCAAAAAATTTAAAATTTTATGATTTATTTGTTAATATATAAATTAATATCGGACTAATATATTTATTTAAAATTAATAAGTTATTTACAATGATATAAATTATTACTGTACTGTATTTACGAGAGAATTACGTAATCGTTACATAATGTTTTTTGTAATATATCCAATTGTATATACTTTTGATCTGCGAAAAATTTGCTTAATATAAAATTAAAGACTGCCTATCTTATTTCAATAAAATTTAAGGTGTTTTATCGTAATAGTGACATGAAAATGCGATATCGTATCTGAAACGATAATGCTAGCACACTCTACAGACATGAGTGTTGCTAGAGGGATCATAGGAACAATTCTCAGACTTATCTTGCCGCTATTTTACGGTTGGATTATTCTACTAGAAATTTCATATAAGTTTCTTAAATATGGCAGAAAATACTTCAAATGCCAAGTAATTGAAGCTCCTAAACAACTTTTCGATGAGAAACTTGGAAAACATGGATTTTCTCTACTTAAAAATCAAGTAATGGTTTTAAAATTTATTATAACAATAATTTATTTTAAAAATTGTCTTACAGTAGTTATTAATTATAAATGATAAGAAAAGCAATAATCAAAATTAGTTAAATAAGCGTTAAATCAATCTTCACTACAGCATTTCTTATCACTAGACAAGTAATCTTCAATAACGAAAATAACTTTCCATGGTAGATGATTGTATAATTGCAAATAATTATAATAATAGTTATCAAAAATATTTTCTGTTTCTTTTGTATGAAATCATCTAGCGTCGCTCTAGATCGCAACGTTAATCAGATAATTATTTACTTGTAATGTTCTAACATGAAAGAAATACTGTATAGTTTTTCACTACGGGCTTTGCTTCGTTGTTTAAAACTTGATCCATTGAAATATGCTGAGCTCGCTAACAAGTATTATTATAGTATGTAGTAAGTTTTTTTGCATACGCTGCGCTTGCATGCAATATCATACAAAGACTATCTTATCAGAATATTCATTATTACATAATACGCCTAATTTAATATTCACTTATGCACATTTATTAATTTAGGGTGTACGTCTGCATTATGTAGAATCAGGAAATCGGAGCAAGCCGTTGGTAATACTTCTGCATGGTTTTCCTGACTTCTGGTATAGTTGGAGGCATCAGATTCCAAAATTGGCTGAAAATTATTGGTATGTAGTTATATAATTAATAAGCATTAAATGTTATTAATTTAATAATTCATATATTTTCAGGGTAGTAGCAGTAGATATGAGAGGTTATGGCAGCTCTGATTGCCCTTCGAAACTGAAATCTTATATAGTAAAGGAATTAGTGGAGGATGTAAAAGAACTAGTTACAACTCTTGGTATGATAGTATATTTTATATAAAAATAATTTATGTGCATTATGGTATGATAAATAATTTTTCATTTTAGGAAAAAATTCGTCTATTGTGGTTGGTCATGATTGGGGTGGAATAATCGGTTGGTATTTTTGTATGGCGTATCCTGAGATCATTAAAAAATTAGTCGTTCTTAATGCTCCTCATCCATCGGCTTTTCAACACGTTATCTCAAAGAATTTGAAGCAATTTTTCATGAGTTGGTACGTAAATTTATAGACAAAGTAGAATTCTACTGTTCTATTTCATTGTATAGCATATAAAAAACATTCTATTTATCGCGACAGCAAACTAACTCCACGATAAGCTTTTCATCTGGAGAATATCTGACTTTTGCTTTATGTCTAAAACTAGAGTTTACCAAAATAACTCAATAATATCAGAACTCATGGGAGATGACTACATCGCGATGATATCGATAAAAAGCTGCAAAATAGGGATTGACGAGCTAGGTCCAAATCTTTTCAAAAAATTGAAAGGCTGAAACAACTGAAAGACCAGAAATTGAATTTCAGTTCTAATTCTCTGATTTTTAGGTAAAATCATGGTCCAATCTTTTGATTCTCTTTCTTCACTGCAGATTACCAAAAAACGCCCACATAGTACCTTTTCAACTAGATAATATTACCAAAAATATCCACTAGTGTGGGCGTTTCGCTGGTAATTTCTAGTTGGTAAAAAGGCTAAAACAAGACAACTGTACTTTTTTTATTTGTTTATATCGTATACAGCGAACTTCATTTATCTTGTTGAATATTATTCGTAAACAAAATGATTCCGCACAGCAAGAATATATGTGGATTATTATATATTTATATAAACTATCTTATGATTGACTTTTATAGGTACATGTTTTTCTTTCAACTGCCATACCTTCCAGAATTTTATTTAAGAATCAACAACTTATCATTCTTAAGAAAATGTTACAGTAAAACATTTATGACTGATGAAGAATTCGAAAGTTATAAACATACATTTTCGCAACCAGGTAAATTTGTTGTGGCATAAACTTAAAGATCTAATTACATTTAATTCTTTTTAAATAATAAAATCTATTTAAATTTTATCTAATACTATACAAAAAAATATAAATATTGGATATCATAAATGTCCAATATTCGTATTAAAAATAGCATGTAATAAAGAATATATAAACAGATTATGTAATGAGAATTTATAATTTTATTGCTTATTAAAAACAATTTAAATAATTTTTAATGATTACTTTAGATGAAATTAATAAAATTTTATCTAATACCTAGTAGAAAAAAATATGAGTATTGGATATTTATGTTATCCAATATACATATTCTATTAGTATTAGATTAGATTACATTATTTCTATTAGTATTAAATAAAATTTTATTCTATTAGTATTATATAAAAAATTAATACCGTATATTTTCCATCTCATTTTAATAATGCTTTTCAGGTGCTTTAACACCACCCATCAATTATTATAGAGCAAATATAAAGAATTTGGGTGAGAAGAGAAAAAAAGAAGAGGAAAAAATAGCTATTCCAACTTTGATGATTTGGGGTAATCAGGATTTCGCTCTGTCGACAGATTTAGTTAAAGCTTCTACCAAATACTGCGACAATTTGAAGATAGAAATAGTTGAAGGTGCTCGTCATTGGGTGCATCACGAAGAACCAAATCTAGTCAATAACTACATCGAAAATTTTCTGAAAAATTAATTTTCCGATTCTAAACAAACATTTAATATTACATTATAAATAACTTAATTTAAAATGATATTGATTCTTCATATAAATAAATAGAAACATTGACACTTCAGTCAAGTCTGATTCCGGTTTTTTAAAATATTCGTATGTATATTCTTCAGCACATCTTTATAAAAATCACAATTATAACTTTGAAATTTTTCGATGTGTAATAAGAGGGGAATTATGTCGTATTAATATTTAATGTAATAAAATGAAGTTAATTAAAACTATAATAGATACTAAGTTATAAAATCAGTATTAAACAAATTTTAAATAAAAACTGCATACTGTTATTTTATAGGCTGATATATTCAACATTACTGATAATTAATTTTGCATTATCTAACAAAAAATTTTTTTTCCAAAAATAAAAAGTTTATTTTAAAAATTTAACTGCCCATCATTTTATTTCAGTATGGTAATCTGCGTTACCAATACTATAATATTGATTCATATCACTGTTTACCTATAATTTCAGAATAAAGGAACTAATGCAGCATTATAAGTGCAAAGAAATAATTTTTAAATCTGAAAATTTGAAATTTTTTTATTTTATAAATTAATCATATATTATTATTATTATTATTTATTAATCTTTAAATGTAAGAGATTTTTATCATTCTGCATTTAAATACTTTTCTGATGTATAGTGGACTGGCGTTTTTTACGAACTATTTAGTTGAATTCCAAAAAGTCCCTAATGTTAATTAATGCCATTCCCATTTACGAACTTTTTGGAAGTTCCGTACGAGTTCGTAAAATTGAGAGTCCACAGTATTATGTAGCTGAAAAAGTTATGAACGCTATTTATTAAAATTAAAAAAGTAAAGTTTTCACCCCTTTGAATTATCATCAACTGCTGTAGTTGTTTATGGATTCTAAAATGATTATACAAACGCAATTATAAATTTCAAATAAGCAGTTCTAAAAAATAGAAAAAAACTGATCGTCTATTTTCCGAACGTGTTCATTATTTTGGACTGATTAAAAATAAAGGATTAAATTTATAATTTTTAATTAATGGCGCAACCTACATGTTAATTGTATAAAATTCAATCAAATAATTCAAAGGTTATTAATGGAGGATAAGCAGCATAGTAATTGTCAAACTTCGCTTTCTTTCAGAAAGTAGAGTAAAAATAAAAATTTCATAATTAAAAATAAACATTATGCAGATTTCATGTAATTGAAAGTTTGTCCAAGTCTTTTATTGATAATCATTATAAGTATTTTTATCATTCACAAAATTTATAATATAAAAGTGTTGTTATGAGATCTTTGATGTACACAATAGGATCTGCATAAGTAGTATATTGATTTACATTATTTATATTTATGCATTCATAGAGACAGTGCCGGATTAAGTCTGATTGGATATTTCTCATGAGGCCCTTCAAAATATGGCTTATATTTATAAATAAAATAAGTAACGTTTATGATAAATAAGCAATTTTTAAATCCTTTACCGCTATGGACGCATAAATGCGTCCAGCTAAAGCCATCAGTGAGGACTCGACGCATATATGCGTTAGCAATTGTTTCTATTCAAAAATACAAGAATCAATACTATCGATGAATTCGAGATAGTCACAAATATTTAATTTGCTTATCAATAATAATAAATAAATAATTTACTTGTATCCGAAGTACTTTCATTTGACAGAATGTTACTTCTTTCAGCAAATGACAAACGTGATTGCAGTAATATTGCAAAATATGATTATAAGTTATATATCATAATGAACAGATTTTTGTCTTTTCGTTTTGGACAAATTAAATCAACATATGAAAATAAACAAAAGAGGCTATATTAATACTTATTTATGAAAATTAAAAGGAACTTTAAAAATATCAATAATTTTGTCAAACAGGATGAACTGATTCATTGTTTCTCTCTCAAAAAAACTTTATGTGATGAATTATATATTGAGCAGATTTTTGGAATATTTTTTAAGTGACCTGAACATTTTAAAATTCTCTGCATATTTATCAAGAAAAATCAAGATCTTCATTAAGATCTATGAAGTTTTTTGAATGATTTACCTTAAAATGTTTATAAACTAATTATTGCAATTGGCTATAATCTATATCATCAATTATCAGTAATAACAGTAGAACCTTCGATAACATTCGTGGTTAGAACAGAATTAATGATTCACTTGTTGGATATCATATTATATATTTTAAAAAATGCTCACTTGTTATTCTGCAAATTTCACTTATAACCCATTTTCTATTGCTAAGACTCTTCCGGCTTTATATTTACGTATAAAAATGCAAGTTCTATTTCAGTCATAAATCCAAGATCCCTAATAATAATCTATTATTGCGGAGTTACCGGGTCTGGTAACGCCTGAAAAAGTTTTCGGGATGCTGGGCCCTGCCCGACGAACCCCATCCGACCCCCTTCTTGGTGTAGGTGCAACCCGTGGTAGGAACTGGCCCGCCCCTTAGTAATATCCTTGATTAGAAAGGGGTGTAAAATATGCAACAAAAGAACCTTCTATTACTCATTTAAATTGCGAAACTTTTTTCGATATTTTCTGACAACATTCATATATAGTATGGCTGTGGTTCGATATCAAGACACCCGGTCGGGTCTCGCTAATTTCAGCGAGAGAAATTGACAACGTGTCTCTATACAGGAATGATGATAGTTCCGCGCCACCTATATTGTTTTTTTATGGTAAACTTGAACTTTAAAATTAAACTTTCATATTATTCAAAATAACATTTTTCTTATCTTTCACGAGAGTGTAAAACATACGCGCTTACTTGCGTAATAAAAGAGTAATCATTATTTTCTTTTACGGATTTGAAAGATCACCTTTGTAAGACACGAGTCAGTATACTTAGCTAACAGGTTGCCAACTACCTAACTTGAATTTCATTATTTTGATATTTGTATCGCCTTTATTTATTCACATATTTATTGCTTTTCATAGTTATATTAAAAATAAAAGGCATTTCTTTTTTTGTTATACTGTATATATATATTTATGTAAAATAACTTCTTCTGTTTCTGTTATGGAGGTTATAGTTGACCTTTGTCCTCCGAGCTGATTGGTGGGTTAAAAACGTTTGGTGTTCCGGATGTATTTTTCAAGAGCTTTGGTGTGAGTAGTAAAAAATAATAAAAATATAAAAATAAAAAATAAAATAACTTGCTAATAATTATCAGCAAACGGCAGCAGTTACCAAAGCGCCACCTAGTAAATATTTATTATTGTGATATTTATTCTCACGTGTTAACAAGTATAACAAGTAAATAAGGTGATTATTTGAATTATTAATTAATACCGAATTGAGGACCATAATGAAACAAATTTTTGAAGAACACAATTACGCTCGTAATAGTCGGAAAACAGCGATGCCTAAAACACTAAAACCGAAGGATTCGAAAAAATTAAAAAAGGTACAATTATCAATAGGGGATGAAAATATTATTTTAAATGGGGAATGGTTACAAGACTCTCATATTAATAATAGGAAGGTATACAATATATTTTTATTGGAATAATGAAGAAAAAAGAAGTGAAATCTCCAAAAAAAAAACATTTCCAATGTATGAAAAATGCTAATTTCTTTCATTCCTCTAAAATATTTATTAATAACATTCCTGATTGTATTAAAAAATGAAAAAAAATAAAATAGTGCCCATGAAAAACTAACGAAATCCAATGAAGCTTATTTCATTTTATCCTTTACAATTCACATTCTCCTACACAGCTATTAGAAATTTTAAATTTCCTTTCATGTGCATACCAATATGAAGACAAATTAGCAGCAGATTTTCAGAGTATTCCATAATACCCTTTCATAAAACTACAGATGTGATAATGGGTGGTTATAAAAATAGGGGAGAGTCGCATATATTGTACCGGCTCCTAATTCTAAGTGAAAAATGTTTTGTTTCAACCCACTTGTAGTGTCAAATGTGAACAGTGACAATTATGGAATACCCTGAAAATCTGCTGCTAATTTGTCTTCATATTAGTATGCACAAGAAAGGAAATTTAAAATTTCTAATAGCTGTGTAGGAGAATGTGAATTGTAAAGGATAAAATGAAATAAGCTTCATTGGATTTCACTAGTTTTTTATGTGCACTATTTTTATTTTTTCATTTTTCAATACAATCAGAAAATGTTATTAATTAATATTTTTGAGGGATGAAAGAAATTACCTTTTTTCATACAATGAAATGTTTTTTTGGAAATTCCACGTACTACACTAAGTAAACCTACTCGGCTTTCTTGGTTGACGTCACAGTTTCGTTTGAATAAAGAACCAGTTCAATGAGCCAGGTCACATGATTTAAGATGGAGGCATTCATAAATATTTTTAGTAAAATTATCTACAAGTTTAATTGTTAGTGACGTAAATGATACAAGAAACTATAATTATATTGATGTATTGAAGACGCTACATATTTGTATAAATTGGGCGGCATTGAAGAAGATTGAACTTCGCCCCACTGCGCATGCGGTTAGAAGTCAACCCTACTCGTGAGATAGTTTAGATGAGGGCTGTCCAAAAGGCGACCCACCAAGCCATTTTGTGCGGCCCGCGAGGCTTTCACGATTTGTGATATATAATATTACTTTTTAATGTTTTTTTTCGACTTTTATTTATTACTTTTTTAAGAGATTAATAAAAAGAATCCTAAAATTGAATTATATTAACTCAACTAATTAATTGTTCTTAATTATTAGTAATTATTTAATGATCGACAAGCTATCAATGACATCACACTTTTATAATACTTTCAATCACGTCAATTTTAGTTTTAGCTATTTCAGTTTAAAGTTTTGAATTGTGACTGTATTTTAGTTATTTTTTGGTTTCTAACACTCACCATTTCAGTGATTATGTGACCATTGTTGTGAGATTGTTTTAATTTTATTTTACTGTTTAATTTTATTTTATTTTACGTTTTAATTTAATTTCATTTTTATTTTACCACGAATTCGTTGCATTTAAAATGAGTGAGAAAAAACATAAAATAGAAAATGAAAATCGAGTATATTAGTAGCGGTATGAAAATGACTTTTTCATAACAAATCACATGGGTAAACAAAATCAAAAAATTAGGAAAACCTAATTTTTTGATTTTGGTCGGAAAGTAATATCAATGTTTGGTAGTACTGATTAGTGTAAAGTGCATTTTCTAACATGAAGATAGTTAAGAATCGATTCAGAACCTGCCATAAAGATTCTTCTTTTACATATTTTGCGGATAGCTATAACAGGAATGGATGTAAATATTCAGCTCTTGTAAATGCTTCTGCCCGCCCTCATTTATCACATTAAATAGATATATACATATTATTTTTATATTTTTGAACTGTTTATATTTTATAACTTTTTGTTAACATGTTTATTGGATGCAATTTGTTAAAATATTTTATAACTTTTTGTTAACATGTTTATTGGATGCGATCTGGTAAATATTATTTTGTAATAAGGTTTGTTAATCTGGAAATAAAATTGGTTTCCAAAAAGAGTTATATTTATGCGTTCCTTTGTAATAAGGTTTATTAATCTGGAAATAAAATTGGTTTCCAAAAAGCATTATATTTATGCGTTCCATTTGTTGAGACAACAGCAAATAAAATTGGTTTCCAAAAAGCGTTATATTTATGCGTTCCGTCTGTTCAGACAATAGCGTATCAAGTACCAAAGCCACTCCCCATTTTTGTAACTGCGGCCCTCCATATCTTTAATAAACACGGCTATGGCCCTCGGGTTCATTATAATTGGACAGCCCTGGTTTAGATCGTGCGAACTCAGTGCAACCCAATCTGACGTCAGTGGTCGGCCGGATTGGCCGCGTGGAAACGCTTCGGCTTTCCACTCTGGAGGACCCGGGTTCGAGTCTCGGGTCCCACCCCTTGAAAATATTTATCATGGGGTCCGGGCCCGGCCCGTCGATCCCCGTCCTCCACAATCCGGCTGACCCCTCCGCAGGGGTGGGCAGCCTGTGGAAGGGCTTGTTTCGCCCCGCCACTTAGTACTCTTACTGAGTGGAAAATGGCGTCATCTGTTAACAAAAAAAAAATCTGACGTCAGTTGGAATAAAGAACCACAAAAGTGAGGAAACCGGGTAATATCGAACCGACATAGTGTGAACTGTGAGAGAACCGACGAATATCAAACCACAGCCTAAGCGTACTTAATTCTAATTAAAAATGTTTCACCCGCCGTTAATTTATTTGAATATTCAGAAAATATTTTCAGAATATTAGATAAGAATACATTGGAGTTTGCAAAAATAGTGTTAATTTAAATAGAAAATTTTTCCCACATGTTCCAAGAGAGAAAATAAAATCGATTCATTCATATTCAATTTTTTCCAAGGTAAATTTTTCTTTTTGTGGATCTACAAAAATTATATGTTCAAAGGCTGGGGTGTAAAAGACCAGCCATAATAGTAAATCTAAACCATTATTCTTCGTTTATTAGCCTTTTCATGATTTCATTTTGTCTCAACGCGGGGACCGATTGGGTGCAATCGGTTCAATCGGCTTAGATCCGGCACTGTATAGAGACAAATGTTTTACGTAAGATAAACAAAACATTTGCTATTAGAAATATGATGATTGATTTGCAATTGCTATTAGAAACAATTTTTCAAATAAGTATATACAATTCTGTATAATTTGCTAAATTTCGTACGCAGTCATTTTACTAAATTTCGTAAGCAGTCATCTTGTAACGGAGCCCTGTCTACATGAACATTTCAAAATTAATGGTCACATAGCTAGGATAAAAAAGAATGATAATCTAAAATTTTAACGCTCTTCAATATTTTTATTCTTGAGATATTTATTACTAGTTAGCTCCTGGCCATTGCGTGCCCAAATAAAATCAAAACAGAAACATTTTCCTTTATCTTGTCAAATCTGAGATTTTTCATGTATTTAGCATATTCTTTGTGTACAATGCTTTTGCTTGTTTTCTTTCCCAGACCAATCTTTGAAATTTTCTTTACATAACACTGGCAACTAATAAACTATCGATTTACCGATTCAATTATGTAGATAATAGGGTGCGTTCCAAACCTCAACAGACTAATCAGTGATGAATAAAAATCTCAGCAAAACCGTTCCAAAACTCAACAAGCCAATCAGTGTTGAGCTCATCGAACGGTCAACACAGTAATCGTTTGAAAGATGGTGAATGTGTTGACACCAGTTTACATCTTTTATCCAACGTCGCAGGAAAAGTAGTTCTTACTATATGATAAGAATTTAATTAGATTTAAGATTTTAGAGATTTTATTTTAGAGTGTAATAAATCATTATCATCGTTGTTGTTTACTGGCAAATAAACTTTGTTTAAACTCGATGATGATTGGCTAGCTTTAAAGGGTTATAATCGAAAACGGTGCCATTTAGACCATATGTTCATTAGATATTTTCGACTTATTTCGAGGCCCCCTATCAGTGCACAAAAATTTTACGACGAAGTTTTTCTTCACCCTGTATAATAACTTTTTGCGGTTTTTCTACGCCCCTTTCCAATCAGGGAAATTACTAAGAAGAGATGCCGGTTCCGTTCCAACCACGGGCTGGACCCACACCCGTGGAGAGAGGCTGGATGATGAAGGACGGGTATCGCCAGGCCGGGCCCAGCACCCCAAAAAAACTTTTGAGGAGTTACCAGACCCGGAACGCGAACCCAGGTCCTTCTGCGTGGCACGCCGACAGCGATCAGCGATATCACTCGGCCATCCGGCCGCAATTTCTTGTGATTATAAATTTTATAAAAAAGAAAAATATATATATTAAATACAATAATTATAAATTTATAACTTTGTCTGAAAAATTTCGTTATTACAGACGAAGTTTAGAAACTATTTTTTGTAACCACAATATGTTGTTAATTATATTATATTATTGTTAATTATATTATTTGGATAAACAAACTTTTTCTATATAATATAATTATATAGATAAACTCAAATTTTTTATGACGTTTAGTTATAAATATTTGCAAGTTTCATGACTGTATTTATAAAACTTGGTCTGTAATATCATTTCAAAGATAATATAATTAATACTCCTGTAATATGAACTTCCTGTAATATAATTAATATTCGTATAATATAATTCAATTCTTCCTGTTTGTAATATTTCAAGATGTGAAGTGTAAGTTGCACTGTTGATATATGACAAATTTTACAATATAAAAAGATTGGATGTTAACATCACGAACAGATTCGATATGAACTGAAGTTTATAAAATTAATTTATTCTACTTACATAAAATATAAGAGAATTCTAGTATTTTATTTCATTGATTTTTCCTCGTGTATTCTGCAATACTATCCTTGAAAAATCGTTTAACTTTTTTCCGCATTTTAAAAATTGAAGAAATAACCAATCACAACAGAGAGAAATTTTTATTTCGTCTGTTATGCTTGATTAATTCTGATTGTTAAGGTCATTTTAATTCTGAATTATTCTCTACATTTATTTCTTTAGAAAATTTCGTTTGAAATGAAATAAAGTTTTAGTGATCGTAAATATCCAGTCGAAGTTTTTAATTACTTAATTAAAGCTAATTTGAATACTAATGTTGCCACTATATTTAAATGAAGACAAAATTAATCTAATCGAACCTAATTCTAATATGATTCAAATCATTATTTTTATCTATACGATTGCTTATAAATACAGAAAACTTTTGATTTAATGCAATTCAGAAATAGCAGAATGAAAAATAAACTATAGTATTACACAAATTAGAAAATATAGATAAGACAAGTAACGACATAAATTCAAAGGTGGAAATTTATGGAGCTTATCTCAGATAAAATTTATTCATTTTCATATGTAATTTGCTTAATAAATAAAAAATGCTATTTTAAAAAGAACAATTCTAATTTATTATGAAGACTTTTTAATTTGATCTTTGTATAAATTTCTTTGATTTTTTTTTTTCTTACTGCTTAGTAAATTCAATTATAAAAATATTAAATATACCCAAACCAAACCACAATAACACGAATAAAAGAAAACTGTAGGAAATCCTGGCGATCTATTTTAATATTTACGAAAATGAGTAAAAATGTGTTATCCAGATGATTACTAATAAATAGGGATGATGACTTTTCGCAATAGCGACAAAATGCTAAATGCTAACAAATGGTGTATACTTCCGTATTTTCACTTTTCATCATTGATTAATCAATTTTTAATTGATTATAAATCTGCGACAGAAAGCAAAAAGCATTCAAAATACGAAATACACATATTACTGCGATGCATTTAAATGTAAAATAATATTTTTGAACGCGATTTAAAAAATTTTGATAAATCTCATTTTCTTAGTATTTTTACACCCCTGAAATTTCACGTAATCTGACTGCTTTCATTATCTGTCCCAGATAGATTACAATATTTCCTTTCTTCTAGAAATTTCCATTTCCATTTTTTTTATTTTGCTCCTGGTACGTGTTGCGTGATCAGTAATCAATCTTGTTAATTCTTCTAGTAATTCGGAAGTATACAATAAAATTTGATTTAATGAATGTCACATGTCTGAAAAGAATTACTCGTTATAACTTTTGTCATATCCAGAATTTAAAAACGTCCAGATATATGTGAATTATTTTGCATATTCCTTTTTAGATATTAATATCGTATTTACTTACCTTAATTCTTCTTTTTTATTATATTTTTGAAACTCTGCAATACGAACAAGGAAGATTATGCGAAATTTCAATAAGATATTTATAAAAATATCTTCTTATATAAGAAAAACAATAATAAAAAATAGAAATTAGCTTATATTTGAATTCAAAAATAAAATCAGTTTTTAAGTGGACCCTTGATACCGGAAGTCCTCTATATTGCTTATGGATCTAGTACATTTCTAATTACCTACATTTATAACATTATATATTTTCTGCTAACTTTTTTCAGTTTTCTACGTACGGTATTATAAAATGCAATTTTAATTAATTAAACTGATTTTTTGATATTTACAAAAATTATTTTTATAAAACAAATTATCGTACAAAAAATATTGTTTTGCATTTTCCCGGATAACTTATATCAGGAAATTTATACGCAGCATAAAATTTGTATTGTTTTATGTAGTGTATAATGTTATTTTTTATTGGTTTTTAGTATACTGTAGTTATAATATCTACAACAAATATAATATAGTGATGAACATCGCAGTCAGAATACTGATATAAACTTAGGGCGACCAGTGTTGACTGCCTACATTCCTGTTACGTCCGTTGCGACGAAACTTTCTTCGCCTGTTTTATTTTCTATCTTTTAATTCGGTGTTTTAATAATAATTAAGTGGAGATTCAAAATAAGGAAAAATTTTCTTATAAAAGTTTTCTTTGTGGTAGATATATTTGGCTTAATAAAAATCAAACGGAAAAATTATGCGAATTTTTTCTTTTTACTTTCTTTTCTAAATATTGTAAGGAAAATTATATAAGGGAGAATATTTCGCAGCTAAATATAATTATGTAGATAATTCATAAAAGTAATAGGCAACATGTTTCATGGCAAAACTTTATTAATACAAAAAAAGGAAAAAATAAACGTAATTGACAATCATATTGAATTGTATTAACATAACTGATAATCCCATCCAGCGCTTCTCAAACTTTTTCATTTGGTGATCCCTTTTACCCGAGCAAATATTTTCGCGACCCTGGATATAGAGGTATATGAAGTAGGAATACGAATTAAAACATTTGCTAAAATTTCTGCGACCCCCAAATTTAGTTACGCGACCCACACTTTGAGAAGCACTGAAATTCCCATCAAGAACATCTCATATGTAAAAAAAAAATAAGCCAAGTACAGTATTACCGAAACAGGATATTTGTGAAAATTTAGATGCGGTTATTTTGGTTGATGTTATCATATTATTTTCTTAAATCGTGAAACAAGTTGCATCTAAATTGCAACAAATTTAGATGCAATTACTTGTTTGACGATTTAAGAAAATAATATGATAACATCAACCAAAATAACCGCATCTAAATTTTCACAAATATCCTGTTTTGATAATAATGTACTTGGCTTATTTTTTGAAAATTAGACCTTTCTAACGATGTCATACTTATAGAAATCAGTACAGTGGTTCGACTGAAAAAGAGACATCCAGTCAGCCAGCCACGTTTGATTATTAATATATATATATGATATATGTTTTAATTAATAAAATTTTATAATTATTAAAAATAAATTTTTGAATAAAAATTGGATATATCTGGGAAGCAGAAAGGGCGATTTCATCAAACAATGATGAAACGAGATCATCTTTTGCTAAACAATAAGAGATTATGATCGTCTCTTATCGACTAAAAAACTATCAGATTTGTTCAATCCAAATAGAAAATCTCAAAACAGTTGATTAAAATAACTTCATCAAGTCTTTCATCAAAATCAATTGGATATATCTGGGAAGCAGAAAGGGCGATTTCATCAAACAATGATGAAACGAGATCATCTTTTGCTAAACAATAAGAGATTATGATCGTCTCTTATCGACTAAAAAACTATCAGATTTGTTCAATCCAAATAGAAAATCTCAAAACAGTTGATTAAAATAACTTCATCAAAGTGTAATACGTGACTGAGTAGCGGTCCTTAGAAAACATGTAAGGCGGAGTGGGGTAAGGGCGTACTTGGGGGAAATGCATTATCGGGATTTTTTTATTATAAGGTAATCGAAATTTTGCTATTTGATATTGTAGTATTATACTACAAGTTAATATCGACCTATCGACGTAGATAACTCGCGATGAATGATGAGAATCCAGTATTTACATCGACTCTTACAAATGCGTCGCGTCCGAACAGCAAACAAAACTTCGACAGCATTTTAAAAGTGCTATAATTCTTAAGATAACTTCATATTAGGAGATATTTTTAAGTAAGTACGAAGAATATTGATTAAGGTTGATATTACGTAAACAATATTTTTTGACATTTCAAAAGTTTTTGAGAAAAACCCTGGAAAGCACTTGCCCCGTAAATATTGTTATCCAGGGCAAGTGCCTAACAGCGCCATGGGGTAAGTGCCTATTAGGCTGTTCTGGCCTCATAACGCGTTCAATTTAATGTTTTTGTGTTTTACATTTTAATCTATTTATTAACTTCTTTTTCTAGCATATAACATGGGTCGCAGCTACGTCAGAAAAACTAACAGGGGCGATTGCCCCTGTTGGTTTCAAAAGAAATGAACGACATGCAACATTGTTCGAGATGATGATTGATAAATGCAAAGATATCAATTAAAATTTTCATATAAACCATTTTTATTTGATAAAAAACATTTTGTCATATTTCACTATACCACCCCTCACATTTCACAAGGGGAGGACACAACCTCAATCCCCCTTGCCTGTATGTTAAAGCCGATTTCGATCGGCTTTAGCATACAGGTTGGGGGCCATCGAAAAGTGACTCGTGTAAAAGGGTTTAGGTCAGTATGCCTTCGTTTTAAAAAAAATCGAGGGTCAAATCTCATGAAGCCGGACCGCGCCGCTTATATACCTAAAAATTTAGATTGGGCCATCGAAAAGTGACTCGTGTAAAAGGATTTAGGTCAGTATGCCTTCGTTTTTAAAAATATCGAGGGTCAAATCTCATGAAGCCGGACCGCGCCGCTTATATACCTAAAAAATTAGATTCTTTCAAACGATAGTGGCAGTGTAGTGGTTATGTCGCTTACCTGCAGAACTGAATGTTGTGAGTTCGCGGCACGGTTACGTATTTTATTTTTTATTTTTTTCAAGTGAATAAATTAAAATATTTCTAGCAATAAAACTTCAGATAAAATTAAGTTTTTTTTTGTCATAATCACGTATAGGATAGCAACAATTCGACGAGTTGCTACTACCCCATACATAAAGAAGCTTTGAGCGCAAATGGATATGTTAGATATCACCCGACGCATAGTGAATTACGGCAATTAGATAGTGAGAGAGATAAAGCGAGAAAGAGATCGAACAA
>AYEL01091706.1:0-14053 GCA_000484575.1 Olivierus martensii | reverse complement strand
GCATTTAAAGCAAACCTGATTTGCAAATTCCGAGTGGAGCTACTAGCGCCACACTTATGCGCAAAGCGCGAAATTTGAATCGATGTCATCTTTCAGATGTATAAACACGCCTACCAAATTTTGTTTATCTAACACAAGTCTTTCTTGGTGTTGGGATTTTTTTTTCCGTCAGTGTATAAATTTTGAAGATGTGATTTCCGAGTTTGCAGCTGTTAAAGCTAGAAAGAAGAGATTTTTAAGTGTTTGTACATAATACTGTATGTATATGAGAGTATATTAAATCTACTCTCATTCTTCTTTTGCCATACCCAACTTTCACTTTCATACATCAATGTGAAAGAATAAAACAATACTATTATTATCATAATATTGTAACTTGATTTTTGATTATTAATGACTCTCATTTGTATTAATTAAATAAAATCATACTGTACGTTTATCGGATTTTTATTAATTTTAAGTTTTCATTCTTGGGGTGACACCATCGATATCCGCACTGGGTGCCACCCATGCTAGCTACGCCACTGACTGTTCATGAACAACATTCGCTTAAATATCTGATGGCAGATGAATTATAAGATACCTTTCTTTTTGATTTGATTAATCAAACCTACATTCAATGTTTATTTTCTATGAAATAACAATAAAAATAATTTATTCAATTTTTCTGATTTTAATCAACCAATACTGGCAATATATATCAATCTGGATCAAGAATATTTTTCATATTTTTAATTTATTTTAATGAATATATAATTAATTTAGTAACCACTTAGTACTCTTACTGAGTGGAAAGTGGCGTCATCTGTTGACAAAAAAAAATCCTTTTTTCTTTAACAAAAAATAACTCTAAAATGAAACACACCCTATTTTAATGCAGTAAAAAGCATTTTATAGTAGATTTGTTCCTGATTCTGCTCGTGCCAATTAGGGTGCGTAAATAAACTTCAAAACTTTTTTAACTTGCACGTACACTCTTACCCCGTTTCGGATTAAGTGCGAATAGCTGACATTTTGTACGATTTTGTCGCAAATATAAAATTTTCAAAAATGATTTAAACTGTATTAGCTGTGGAATGCCATTATTAACGATTCTGCCAAATATCTATAGGATAGGTTGAAATACCTTCGTTTAAAGTCCAACTTTGTAAAAACCGCGATAGGTTGAAATAACTTCTTTTAAAGTCCAACTTTGTAAAAACCTTGTGCACTTACCCCACTCCGCCTTACTTATAAGAATATTTATGAACAGAAAAAATTTAATATAACGCAACCTTCAGCTATATAAATTTCCAGAAAAGCACTGTGTCAGTGGCGTAGCTAGGTGGGGCGACAGGGGCGGCCCACACCAGGTGCGACCCGTTTGGGGGTGACACCCGACCGTGAAAAAATAAAAACTTATAAAAATTCCTGGGAGTGACACCCGACCGTGAAAAAATAAAAACTTACAAAAATTCCAGTAGGTAGAGTATTGCCACAAAAACGAGACTTAACAATCTTGGCATATTAACAATAGAACACGAGGCAACACAAAATATAAATTTTGAAGATGTGATTTCCGAGTTTGCAGCTGTTAAAGCTAGAAAGAAGAGATTTTTAAGTGTTTGTACATAATACTGTATGTATATGAGAGTATATTAAATCTACTCTCATTCATCTTTTGCCATACCCAACTTTCACTTTCATACATCAATGTGAAAGAATAAAACAATACTATTATTATCATAATATTGTAACTTGATTCTTGATTATTGTATTAATTAAATAAAATCATACGGTACGTTTATCGGATTTTTATTAATTTTAAGTTTTCATTCTAGGGGTGACACCATCGATATCCGCACTGGGTGCCACCCATGCTAGCTACGCCACTGACTGTTCATGAACAACATTCGCTTAAATATCTGATGGCAGATGAATTATAAGATACCTTTCTTTTTGATTTGATTAATCAAACCTACATTTAATGTTTATTTTCTATGAAATAACAATAAAAATAATTTATTCAATTTTTCTGATTTTAATCAACCAATACTGGCAATATATATCATCTGGATCAAGAATATTTTTCATATTTTTATTTTATTTTAATGAATATACTGTATAATTAATTTAGTAATATGCTTATTAGATTTATAATTTATTATCAATGCTAACTGAGAGTAATTGTTTAATAATTGCTAAAATTTCTCAAGAAAGCTTAAAGAGTTTCGATTGTTTGAAAATGTTTTTGCGCTTTGTTTATGCCATGTTTTGCATAATAATATTATTTTTATTGATGTTTAAAGAAATTTGGACTTTTCCATTGGATTTTTCAGATAATATGAAAAATTCAAAACTTTATTACGACAAAAAAAACAAGATAAAGTTAACTACAGATGAAATGGGTTTAGCTTGGCTTTATCGGAACGGTTATCCTCCTGAATATCATTTGAAAACCAAAATGGTGCCAATTGATAAATTTCAGATTATTGACAATTTATACTGGATGAAAAACGAAAATGAGTATGATAGTAAAATCATTTCTAACATGGATAATGACAATTTACTCGAATACGAAAATCAATTAGAAGAACAGAAAACTAACGGTCGAAGGAAAAACCGAGATTTTGATAATAAATTAATATACTCTAATGAAATCGAAGAGAGGAAAATATCTCTTTCTCTTTTCAAACCAATCTCGACAATTCCACAACCGATATATGACAAAATTCAAGAAATACTACAAAATCTCTTCAATGAACTTCGTACGGAATCTACTACTGCTATCACTACTAACATCACTACTGTGGATAGTAGTAGTAATAGTACTAATAATACCGAATTAACCAACAGTACTAGTTCAACAATAATTCTACCGAATATGTCCATCTCCATCACCTCGGCTTTGACCACACTCCCTGCCAATCAGATAATCAATCCTCTAAATATAATGACGATCATATTGATTACTTAGATTTTGACTATTATAACTCTGATCTGTGGCAAAGTGTGTCGAAATTTCTACAATTTAAATTTCGAAGGCAATGCTATTCGAGTAAGGAGAACTCTGAAACGAAACATCTTTTGCCATCAAGCAGTAGTTGCTGTAATGAGGTAAATAATAAAATTTTAGAAATCGCCTCTATTAGCGATTATGGCTCGGATATGACTCAAATCCCGGAAAGACAAAAATCTACTATAGAAAGTATACCTCTGAAAGATGAATCAACGTTAGATAAGGATGATATAAATGCAAATGCAGTTAGAGAAGACTCGGCCTCTATTAGCGATTATGGCTCGGATATGACTCAAATCCCGGAAAGACAAAAATCTACTCTAGAAAGTATATATCTGAAAGATAAATCAACGTTAGATAACAGCAGTTAGAGAAGACTCCAATCCGAAAAACTTAATCACTATCCTTTCCGACAACATAGTACCTGTTTCTATGACGAAAAGAATAAAGTTTTAGTATTTAACGTGGATGATAATCGTGATTTATTTCTCCATTCGAGAAGAGAAAGTCTGATATCTGTTTTAGAAGAGATGGATGAAAATGGAAGTTTATTGTCAGAAGATATACCGGATCTAGAGATTTATGGGAATGATATTGAAAAGGAATAGCTACCAAGTCTATTAGTTTATTGTCAGAAGATATACCGGATCTAGAGATTTATGGGAATGATATTGAAAAGGAACAGCTACCAAGTCTATTAAAAAATGACGAAGAATGAAGTTTGTTAATGTCTAGAGAGAATGATCACTAAAAAAACTGATTTGACTAAATAATTAGAAAATAAAATACTTTACATAAGATCGGAGTTTCTTTAAAATAGAAATAAATTTACACAAAACTACTAAAAATTTAAGGGAGACAAACTTTATATATTTTATTAGTTTAAATTCATAAAATTTAAAATTTTTGTTTTCAGGAGGGAAAAAATACTATTTAGTTTAAATACTATATTGAAATTGCCCAATGAATTTACTAAATTTCTATTGTATTTTTAACTAATGATATGATAATTTTATAATATCTGAAACAGTTTAAACAAGCTTCATTAAAGTCTAAAAGTAGAATATTTCCATAATAAAAATATTAAATTGTTCATAGATTGATGTCCAGAAAGTCTTCACATAACATGAAACATTAATATTACTAATACACTAATTTAAATGGAAGGCATTTGCCTTCCATTTAAATCGGGATTTATATTTTTAAACCAATCATCCATGAGAGATGTTTTCCCGCTTGTATTAAAATTATAAATTCACACAATTTTTGATAGGAGTTTCTAAAAAAAAATATGAAAATATAATATATGATTTTTCCACTCACTATTCAATAACGTATTTATAATTACAATAAACGGAAAGATAAAAATTCATTTCATTTACATCGGCTGTCCGTGCACCATGATCTGCATTCTTTTATTTATTCTTTAATTTAAGAATTGTATAGTTTATAGCAGGGTTGCAGAATCGGATGGCAAATGATCCGACTCCGACTCCTTAAAAATTTGTAAGATCCGACTCCGACTCCGGGCAGTTAAAAATTCGACTCCGACATTGCAGATTTAAGAATTGTATAGTTTATAGCAGGGTTGCAGAATCGGATGGCAAATGATCCGACTCGACTCCTTAAAAATTTGTAAGGTCCGACTCCGACTCCGGGCAGTTAAAAATTCGACTCCGACTCTGCAACCCTGGTTTATAGCTTAAACAGTAGTTTAAAAATGCAAATTTTAAACTGTTGTTTTTGTTTTTCCCCGAAAATATAATTATTATTATTTTGCAGAAATAGTCTTATTTATATATTTTGTCCGAATGTCTGTCCAGTTATGGAAAGTATCTCGATAATCGAATCTGATAGACAGTGCCGGTGCTGATATATGAGGCGGCTTTATGCAGAAACCAACATTGGCAGAAACTGATTTCGCGCACCTGCAATAAATTATCGAATGTCTGTCCAGTTATGGAAAGTATCTCGATAATCGAATCTGATAGACAGTGCCGGCGCTGATATATGAGGCGCCTTTATGCAGAAACCAACATTGGCAGAAACTGATTTCGCGCCCCTGCAATAAATTATTTAGTTTTCGAAACTACATTATTATTTTACAATACGATTTTTGTATTAAATATTTATACGCTAGTGTCATTTTTTTTAATTTTTGAAATTAAAAATTTGTTTCTATAACCTAATGTAAAATATTAATTACTTTTAAAAAATTGAATTCATTGTGAATTTTTTCCAATGATTTTTTGGCGCCCCCTATAGTTTAGTGCCTGTGTGTAGTGCATAAGCTGCATACTCCTTTCTGCCGAACTTTTAAAAAATTGAATTCATTGTGAATTTTTTCCAATGATTTTTTGGCGCCCCCTATAATTTAGTGCCTTTGTGTAGTGCATAATTTGCATACTCCTTGTTGCCGGCTCTGCTGATAGAATGTATAATCTACTTTCAGATCATTCTTCATGAATTAATGCACTTGCTGATTAATGTCAAGAATCCAATATGATCCTTCAAGTTGAAGAAGATTCAAAATTTTAAAATGTCGATATCCTCGAAATTATTTGACGTGAATAATACAGTATTATTTTATATTCACTCGACAGCTTTTTCACTATGTCTCACATATATGTTCTTTGAACTATTGCTGTCTGTTTTATGTGAAAATACAAGATATGCTCATTAATTTCCGGGACCTACCAGAAATCAAGATAAAATAATAAATGTAATGAATTACATTTAATATTCTTCAAAATAATGTATCCGTTTCTATACATCTTATTCATCTTTTCCAGTTTTCAAAATATGTTTTGAAAACCTAAAAGAAAATTTTCTTTTAGAGATCTTAAAATTTTCGTGATTTCCTTGTCTGATTTTTACAATGTTAAATTTTCTTCCTTCGAGAGATGATTTTAATTTTGGAAAAAAGAAAAAGTTAATCAGTGTAATATTTAGAGAATAGGGTAATTGAGGTTCCCACCCCTGCGGAGGGGTCAGCCGGATTGTGGAGGACGGGGATCGACCGGCCGGGCCCGGACCCCATGATAAATATTTTCAAGGGGTGGGACCCGAGACACGAACCCAGTCCTCCAGAGTGGAATGCCGAAGCGTTTCCTCGTGGCCAATCTGGCCGACTTTAAGGATAGGTTAAGTTAGTTTTGTTAAGCCACCATATCTTCATGGTATATTCTGTTTCTGGCGGCGGCCACTTACAGAACCTATCACAAGCTGACCAACTGGGCTCCCATCACAGGCTGGCCAGCACCCATGATGGGGTCAACCAGATTGTTGAAGGATGGGGTTCAACAGGCCGGGCCTGGACCTCTCCTGAAAAACTGGAGGTGTGGTACCCGGATTTGAACCCGGATCCTCCAGGTTCAGATTAAGTTCAGGTCATCCGGCCGACATGAACTTTAAACATAATGCTTTTGATTGGAAAACCTTATTATTAAACATTTACTTGAATTTAAAACTAAAATTACTAAAATTTTAGTAATTTTAGTAAATTACTAAAATTATTGAACATATTACAGTACTAAAGTCAATTTTGATTATTATTCTCTATCGCTACCTATAAGTAAAATCAAAAATTAGTCGAATCCATCTTTTGTTCTTTATATTTTGACTGTTTCCTCGAAAATTATTTGTTTTTACACACCCGACTTGGCTTTAATTCCAAATTAAATGCAATTTTCAATTGCATTTAATTTGGAATTACGAATTTCAAAAATTTTCAATTTATAACTATGCACGTTATATTTAAAGTAATTTAATCATTTCCATTTGCATTTATCACTTTTCCATCTCAGCAAATGGGATTCACAATAAACTGATATTAATCATAAGAATACAAAAGTTGTAATGAATGTCATAACATTCGTATGCTATAATTAGTTTCAAAAATAAAATACCTTTGTTTTTTCGAATTGTCGTCATCCGAAAACAGACTCAGATACTGTATCGATTTATTACTACTAGTTTGGTAAATAATAATATATCCGGCAAATTTAATCTTTCAAATCCTCAATATTCAGCAATTTATTTTTCCAAAGGCATTTTGTAAATATTATATTACACACAGGAAATCATATAATAAAAATTAACCTTAAAAATCGTCGTGATATTGAAAAAATTTATAAAATATGGTAAAATCATGTAACATGTGATATTTTGAAATTTCCAATGGCCGTCATTTTGTATCATATACGTCTAGAAATTTTAAACAATTATAATAAGAGTGTACGTTATCTTCGTAAAGAATCACCAATGGTTAAAGTCATTTTCCCATAAATAGAATAGAGCATTTTATAGTCGAATTATTTATTGCCATAATGTTCTCTCGTGAAATTTTTGCGATATTTGGTGTTTTATGCTTAAAAAATCCATTATTCAATAGGAATAAGAAACAGATATTGTTTTCTTTTACTGAATACAGAGCTTAGATTCTTAAGAAATAATTCATTTAAAAGTGTAACACTATAAATCGTAAATTGTAGGCACTATAATTTATAAATCTTATTAAGGTTTTTGTGGCATAACGTGTGTGATTACTTCAAACCAGTGCCGGATTTAAGCCGATTACACCTAATCGGGCCCCGCGCTTGAGGAGTCCCGTGTTTGTCAAAGTTTATGTAATTAAATAATGTATTAAGAAAAAAATTTTTAAATATATGTATCATTTTTCAATATTCGCGGAACGTGTAAATAGTACGATATAATAAAGGAATTATCGGAAGATTACAATTACCGAAAACGTCCACACACTCAATTACTTTTTTACATTGAGCCTTATCTCAATGTAACCTGTGCTCTGTTTTGAGCACAGGTTTGTACAGAGTAGTTATAAATTAATTAATCCTAATCACATCTATGCTGGAGTGGTTCTAATCAATATGTTATATTGAAACCTAATATATGCTAATTAAGCCAGGAAATATGATATTGAAACCTATATATGCTAATTAACCCACGCGTTGCTATTTCTCGATGAAAAAAATTGTTCAAATTTTCACATCAAGGTGAAATTTATTCAAATAATTAACTCTTCTTTTGTTTTTCTGTCATCAGATAACGCCAGTTTTCTTTCTATAAGAATAATAATTGACGGGGCGAAAGAAGTCATTCCATACGCTGTCCATCCCTGCAGAGGGATCAGTCGGATTGTGGACGACGGGGATCAACGGGAGGGCCCGACTTCATGATCATGATAAATATTTTCAAGCGATGGGACTCGAGATTCAAATCCGGGTCCTCTAGAATGGAAAGCCGAAGGGTTTCCACGTAACCAATCCAGCTGACAAAACTGGGTGTTTATTTATAAATGTTATTTATTTTATTTATACATATAAGCCATATTTTGTGGTGCCCCGCGAAAAATATTCCAATCGGGCCTGGCACTAACTAGATCCGGCACTGCTTCAAACCATTCAATTGATTTATTAACAGATATTAAGCTAAAAATCAGTATACTGTATATAAAAGATATATTTTTACAATTAATTTCAAGTCAGTCGGATGAATCGATTTCTTTCTCCGTTGGAAGATACAAGTTCAATTCCGAATTCCTCACGTCTAATTTTTCAGAATGGATCCGGGCATAGTCCTTTGAACCATCCTTCAACCATCTGGTTGACTCCATCATAGATGTTGGTCAGACTATGATAGGCTATAAAAATGGTGGTGGAAAATAAGGCCGGCGGAAGCGGACCTGCAAAATCTGCATTGCAGGAGGGCGCCGTTTCGAAGTGTTAATATGAAGTTTCATTCTTTTAAATAAATAAATTGCCATTTGTTTCGAGGGCACTCATTTCAGCTTTCTTTGTAGGCGGGCGACGCCAGCCTAGCGCCGGCCCTGGTGGCAAAATATTGAATACAACATATACTATGTACCATATGGTGACTTAACTAGTCTAACAATAAACGTCAAGAAGAATATAAGAATGAAACTTAATTAATTTTGTATTTTTCCATTATATACAATTTTAAACATTCTATTAAATCGTTTAATTAATGAGTTCTGTTTAAAAGTACCAATAATGTTACTTTCTTAAAAAGAGTAAATTGTATAGTAGTCTGATATTTTTTGTGAAAATTAAATAGAAAAAGTGTTTGATAAACGGTCTTAAAACTATAAGGATTATCTTTTCCACTCCATCAAATACCGGTATTATGATTTTTCTGGTTTATCAGTCTGACACTTTGCAAATCAGGGAATCGCATTAAGAGAACGTCAGTTTCAGAACAACAGCTTTTCTTGTTCAATTTTCTATAATTATCATCTAATTTATGATTGAATACAATATTTCCTTAAAATCGTTAAAAATTAAAGATTATTATTATTTTGTACTTTAATGTAAATGACATTAAAATATGCTGTTAATGTTAACAGCTTCGTTAAAATAATTATTATTTATTTTCAGTTCAGTTTCTTTTTATATTTACTATTTGAATTAAATAACAAATAAATAAAATAAATGATTTACCAGTCAAATTTTGCATTAATACAATTGTTTGATCTCTGTTCTGAGATAATAGTCAAAATTATACTTACTTAAATTTGGGAAAAAACTAAGTTTTTCTATTACTTTATTTCTATTATAAATCACTTTAAACTTTTGAAAAGAATCTCTGAATCAACTTTATAATAACCATCCATAGTACAAATTGACTATCAAAAATCCGGCAATCAATATTCCGGTTCCATCAGTTTTCTGGCATGAATGTCAGAGCGCATTTTTAAATTTACCATGTTGGCAGGCCATTGTTTTCTGGAGACACCGTTTATGTTTTGATGGCGCTGTACTCCAGAATCAGATAGAGAGCCTACAACCAGAGAGTGGCCATACAGGTAATAATTTTTTATTGGACACTTACAGTCACGTGACTTAGGCTGCCATCAGTTTTCCAAACAAACTATATTCTGTATTGGATTTGTATGCTTTAACGTTAGTATTTCGAGATATATCGTTTCGATGCCAAAAATCAGAGTGTTCGGTTTCAAGAAAAACACCCGGTATATACAGTATATACAGTATATATTGATGTATATACTGTATATATATACAGTATATACATCAAAAATCCGAAATTTTAGAAAATCCGGCAATCCTCAGGTCAGGCTGCCTCAAGTCCCGGATTGCCGGATTTTTTGATAGTCAGCCTGTAATAATCTCGATGAATAATCTAAATAGTTTTACTAGAATATGTAAATGCTTCTGTTTTAAATTTTCCGTAAAATTTCGTCCTTTCACCAATTCCACATCTAATATTACTGTAAAGTATGGAATTTTAATAATTTTCATAATAAAATTTGATATAAAAATAATTTTATAATAAATGGTAAAAAATATTTCCATGAATATCATAAGAAAGAATAAAAAATAACTTGAGATGATAGAACTTTATCAAACAATTAAAAATATTGAAATTTATTTCAAATTTTTGGCAAATTATTATAATGAAATAAAAAAAAAGATGCATTTTGATTTGGTTAATTAAACATTATTTCACAAATATTATATGTTTATTTCGTATGAAATTGTGATTAAAATTAATTAATTCAATTTTTCTTATTTTAATCAACCAATACAGACAATATTTCTTCAATCAGGGACAAAGAATAAATTTCTTCTTTTAACGTATGTTAATCAAAATGTTCTATGAGTCATTTAATAGGTCATCAAAATGACCTGTGATTATGAAATAATAGAAAATGTTAGAAAATATAAAATTTTTAGAAATTGAAATATAAAATAAATTTTCGTAGCGAGCGATTCCTGACGTGATAGATGCATCCGAATTGGCCCGATGCCAAAATTCAGAATGTTCGGTTTCAAGAAAAACTCACGGTATACTGTATATATATACAGTATATATACAGTATATACAGTATATATACAGTATATACAGTATATACAGTATATACTGTATATACAGTATATACAGTATATACTGTATATACAGATTATTGATGTATATACTGTATATATATACAGTATATACATCAAAAATCCGAAATTTTAGAAAATCCGGCAATCCTCAGGTCAGGCTGCCTCAAGTCCCGGATTGCCGGATTTTTTGATAGTCAGCCTGTAATAATCTCGATGAATAATCTAAATAGTTTTACTAGAATATGTAAATGCTTCTGTTTTAAATTTTCCGTAAAATTTCGTCCTTTCACCAATTCCACATCTAATATTACTGTAAAGTATGGAATTTTAATAATTTTCATAATAAAATTTGATATAAAAATAATTTTATAATAAATGGTAAAAAATATTTCCATGAATATCATAAGAAAGAATAAAAAATAACTTGAGATGATAGAACTTTATCAAACAATTAAAAATATTGAAATTTATTTCAAATTTTTGGCAAATTATTATAATGAAATAAAAAAAAAGATGCATTTTGATTTGGTTAATTAAACATTATTTCACAAATATTATATGTTTATTTCGTATGAAATTGTGATTAAAATTAATTAATTCAATTTTTCTTATTTTAATCAACCAATACAGACAATATTTCTTCAATCAGGGACAAAGAATAAATTTCTTCTTTTAACGTATGTTAATCAAAATGTTCTATGAGTCATTTAATAGGTCATCAAAATGACCTGTGATTATGAAATAATAGAAAATGTTAGAAAATATAAACAATTTCTAAAAATTTTATATCTCATGGAATAACTACAAAAATCTAGAAGTATAACAGCTAAAAAATAAGATATTTTTTAAAGGTAAAATTCAGTTTCTTTCAAACTAAACTTGTTTGATTATTTTAATGAATATATAAAATAATTAATTTAGCAATGATTTATCAATAAATCATTAGCAATGCTGATTGACAGTAATTGTTTAATAATTGCTAGAATTTCTCAAAAATATTTCAATTATTTAAGCAGTTTCGATTGTTTGAAAATGTTTTTGCGCTTGGCTTACGTTATGGTTTTCATAATGCTCTTATTTTTATTAATGCTTGAAATAATTTGGAGTTTCCCATTGGATTTTCCAGATAAGAGGACAAATCCTAAACCTTATTATGACAAAGAAAACACTATAAAGTTGGCTACAGATGCCATGGGTTTGGCTTGGTTTTATCGGAATGGTTATCCTCCGTATCATTCGAAGTCCAGATCGATGCAGTCTGCTAAATCTCCGATTAATGACAATTCTTATTTTATGGAAAACGAAAATGATTATAACAATGAAATGGCTTTTACCATGGATCATGACAATTCACCGGAATATGAAAATCGCTTAGAACAGAAAACTGATGGTCGAAGGAAAAATCGAAATTTTGATTCTGAATTAATATATTCCAACGAAATTGCAGAAAGGAAAATATCTCTTTCACACTTCAAACCGATCTCGACAATTCCACAACCGGTCTATGACAAAATTCAAGAAATACTACAAAATCTTTTCAATGAACTTCGTACGGAATCTACTACTGCTATCACTACTAACATCACTACTGTGGATAGTAATACTAATAATACTGAATTAACCAACAATAGTTCAACAATAATTCTATCGAATGTGACCATCTACACGCCCTCGAATTTGACCACACTCCCTGCCAATCAGACAGTGAATGTTTTAAATATAATGACCATCGTATTGATTACTTGGATTTTGACCATCATAACTCTGATTTGTGGCAAAGTGTGTCGAAATTTCTACAAATTTAAATTTCGAAGGCAGTGCTATTTGGGTAAGGAGAACTCTGAAACGGAACAAATATAATGACCATCGTATTGATTACTTGGATTTTGACCATCATAACTCTGATTTGTGGAAAAGTGTATCGAAATTTCTACAAATTTAAATTTTGAAGGCAGTGCTATTTGGGTAAGGAGAACTCTGAAACGGAAAATCTTTTGCCATCAAGTAGCAGCTGCTGTGATGATGAAAATAAAATTTTAGAAATTGGTGATATTAGCGATTTTGGCTCGGATATGACTCAAATCACCGAAAGACAAAAATCTACTGTGGAAAGCATACCTCTGAAAGTTGAATCAACGTTAGATGAGGAAGATGTAAAGGCAGCTGTAATTGAAGAAGACTCGCAGTCCGAAAAAGCTGATTGCTATCCTTTCGGACAAGATATTAGTACCTGTTTCTATGACGAGAAGAATAAAGTTTTAGTACTCAATGTGAAAAATAATCCTGATTCATCTCTCCATTCGGGAAAAGATAGTCTGGCGTCTGTTTTAGAAGAGATGAATAAAAATGGAAGTTTACTGTCAGAAGACATAACAGTTCTAAAGATTGATGGAAATGACGTTGGAGAAGGAACAGCTACCGGTTTTATTAAAAAATGACGAAGAATAATTTCCTAACCTCTAAAAAGAATAATCACTAAGAAAAATGATTTGATCAAATAACTTGAAAATAAAAATAAAATACTTTACTTTAAAATCGGAATTTCTTTAATGTAGAAACAAATTCACAAAGAAATCCTAAACATATTCTTCTATATTTATGGAAAGCAAATGTTATATATTATGTTATTAAATTCATAAAATTTAAAGTTTTAATCTGAACAAAAGAAACAACCTCCTTTAGTTAAATATTTTAATTACCCAATGAATTTTTTAAATTCCTTCTATTGCATTTTTAACTAAAGATTTTATTTCCACAATAAAAATAAGTGTAATTAAAGAATTCATAGATTGATATCAAGAAATCTCCCTCACATAAAACTCTTCTATTTATCGTTTTTTAAGCCTTTTATATTGGAATTATAAATTCATTCAATTTCCAGTAGAAGTTTCCGAAACTTGTGCATGATATTCTCTTTCAATAAGATGTTAAAAATTACAATATTAAACAGAAAGTTGAAAATTCAGTTTTATTCACTCTGTATGATCTTTCTTTTATTTATAGTTTGAGAATTGAATTTTCATGTATAAATTACAGGTAGGCCTCGATTAGTGCGAGTTCGAATAATGCGATTTCGATTAGTGCGACTTATAAAAATGATACCGTTTTTCAGTTAGTGCGAGCAAATATTCGATTAATGCGAGTTGTAAGCATAGACCAGTCTTACTAA
>AYEL01091705.1:0-14944 GCA_000484575.1 Olivierus martensii | reverse complement strand
TTTAATCAATTAAACATGTTAACTACACAAATGCATTGTCCAAATTTCATTACTCTACAATAATTTTTTCTTGGTGTTGGGATTTTTTTTTCCGTCAGTGTATTTTGAAAACAAAACATCGCAGATGATTGTAATTTTGAATAAGCTTTTTTTTTGACCACTTATGCATATATTGATGAATCTGATATTTTGGAGTGTATTTGAATAGAATTCAATGTCGCTGTTTCATCATCATCATCATTCTTATTTCATCCACTGCTGGATATATATGACTCCTTCTTTTGTTTCCAGATGTTGTAGCATTCTTGTGCAATCTGCATTTGCTGGGATCCAATTACTTTTCTTATACTGTATCATCTCTCCATCGTTTGTATTTCCTGCCAGGATATCTTTCCCCTTGACTTGGATGCCACTCTGTAATTTTCTTTGTCCTATCGTTTTTCATATGAACACAGATTAAGAACCAATGATGCCAGTTTAATGAGAATCGAGTCTGATTGAATACGAAAATTAAATAAAACATGAATTTCAAAATGTATTAGAAAATTTATTTTATATTTTTTCATTGAAAAAATAAAACTGCACTAAAATTTTTGGATGTGTACATCCTGATTAAATTATCAGATTGTAAACTAAAGTGTAAAAATTATATTTTCAATAGAAGAATCCTGTCATTACTCGATTTTTCAAGTGTTAAAAAATACTATTAGAAGACCATATTCAACGAAAAGCTCAGACACGTATTCACTCGTTTTTGATGTATTTTCACCATAAGAAAGCGGATCAAAATCGGTGGGGGGTCAGCTGTGTCCTCCCCTTGTTAGTATAATAAATTTGTTTTTTCTCTATTACTAAGCTTGTGGGTAATTTTTTATAAATCATGTAATATGAAGTTTTAAATATTGTAAACTAATACATTTGCACTTTTTAACTAACAAATATAGTATGCTCTATATCTGAAAAAAAATGTCACGAAAAATATTTTACATAATTGAATTTATGCAAGTCGGGAAGAGGTTATATTAGTTTATTAATCTGTTAAGAAAAGGAAATGATATGTAAGAAAATTATAAATGATATTAAATAAAATTTTATTTTTCTAGGTATGGATTGATAATTCCAGGCAAATGCAAACAGATAATAAAAAGACCATCATTATTTGATGATAACAGTGAAGAAGAGGTAATTAATTAGCAATAAAAATTTTCATTAAGAATTGCTGCAGTTTATTGAATAAAATTTTAATTTGAAATTGAATATGACATATTGTTTTTAAAAATTTCTTTTTATAAATATCTTTATCTTGAATCAAATCTAAATTACTAGCCAAATATTAGCTCTTGAATTATAATGAAATTCTTAATAATTAGAAATAATTTGAACTAAAGTTAGCGCCATCTTGTAATTAGAATAATTATTAATTTTACTAAATCCACGATTTCCCGTTCTTGATTCCCGAAGGTTCCAAAATGTCGGGAATTTGGAAACACTATTCCAGACATAAGAATTTTTCTCCTAATTTCATTATGTATCATTTGTACATGTATTTTATGTACAAATGATACATTATGTGCTTATTAGATTAGTTTTAGTTAAGCTAAACCCAGATCCCTTTTGTAAAATTGGAAGTGTGGGAATCTGAATTGATGATAAGTGACTGCTTTATCACATGCTTATTCTTTAATATAAGCATGTAATTAATTCTTTAATATTAAATAATAATATTTAATATTAAATTTTATGTTAAGTAATTCTTTAATATAATACTGACTTACATGCTTATTCTTTAATATAACTATTTTTAATCTTATGTCTTTCTAACACATTAGTACTGTATAGGGTATGTTCTGGCATATATATATTTCGACTTAGGGTTTTGAAAAACATTCCACTTATATAAGTCAGGGATTTTCTATATAGTCAAAAATATCATAGTCAAAAAACTTATCTTGCAAACTCTTTCTATTCAAAATTATTTAATAAGACATATTTACTGTAAACGCTGCTCGTCCAAACCTCTGTAAAGCTGTAGCTGATAAGTCTATTTCATTTCTATATAGGCTAAATATACCACCTCCAACAGCTCCAGAAATTATTCCTAATTTGATTGTAGTCCGAAGCATTTCTCATGATTTATTGCCTTCAGCTGAAAATAGTATTATTATTCTATTAAAAAAATGATATGTATTATCATGAAAAAGTAGTGTTTCTACAATATATATATAAAATAATAAATCCTGGATGATACATACAGATTTGATATATCTTAAGTCTTGTAGGGCTTAAGATTTTATTTCCTATAAAATTCATAAATTCAAATATATGAGTTAGTGGTAAGAAAATATTCAGTACCTGCAGAAAAATAATTTAATATAAGTTCATTTTGCCATCCCACGTCTGTAACCGATTGAATTATAAACAATCCTGCATCATAACTTTTCTTCCATTTATCCTACCATATATAGATGCTTGCAGAAATTTTTCCAGGAGATAAATTATATTGGAACTGTAAATAGATAAAATAAAAAGTGTAAAAGATGGCTATGAACAAGGTTTTTTTTCAATTGGAACTAAGTTATAAACATATATTCATATATTTAAAATAAAAAAAATGTTTAAATTTATCCAATTCGTATATCAATTATATTAACAATTGGAAATTTCAAGGGCAACTGCTCTGTCTTGCTCATTATTGCGGATGCCCAATACACATAGCTGTACTTGATTATTTTATCCTTCCTATTCAGTCTTCTCAGAAAATAATTTATGGAAATCCATTTTTGGGACATTAATGCCCATTATTCAGCCAGTTAGAGACATAGAGCAAGTAAAATGAACTGAAACAAATATTTTATTGTTTTCAGTGCTGGACGGTTTTATATTAATCTACTATAGTGGCAGAACATTTACAATTATTAAATATATATTTTATTTCAATTAATTGAAATTCAAATAAACCAAAACTTTTATAACTACAATAACTTTATACTTTTCATATCATAGAATTAAATTCATATATTAAAAATTTATAAAGGTCAAAGTTTTCGAAATTACACATAAAAAATACTTCCTCTTTACCAAGGAAGTTTACGCATTTTACTTACAATGCAGTTCTATATCTTTATTTTCGTATTATTTAAAATTACGAATACTTTTTGTGTGCATAATCATGCAACATATTTCTTTGTTTGTAAGTTTCAAACATTTTTTCTGGTTATTTCGATCTGGTTGTGTTCCGAAAAATAAAGCTAACACTTCTAAACTACATGCATTTTTTATTTCTTCTAAATATTCATTTATGCTCCCGTGCAGATCTTTTTTCCCCCATATGTTGAGGTGTACGAATACTTTTTACACTCACTGTAGATATAGTAAATATAGAATTAAATCTACCACAGAAATGTTTCTATACCTAATAAAAGTAAATTATTCCTTTCGATTAGAAATTTTTAAATGAAGTCAAAAATTTAATTTTAGAAAATAATCATATTTATCAAATTTATAAAATAATAAATTCTGTTTTTTATCTTTTTTACAGGCTATTATAAGTTTTGCAGAATCTTGCAATGTACCTATTGTAATAAATTTTCAAACTCCTGGAAAGTAAGTTTCTAAAAATGACTTTTAAATTATCTTTTCTTTATTTTGTTTATTTATCATATAATACCACAGTACTCAACCTTCATTTCATAAGTTGATTTATAATTGAATTTAAGAAATAAACTTATGAAGTATGCATTGAATTATAAATCAGTCATCTTAGTTGAAATTGAAAAAGAACCTTGTATAGATTATTAGATTTACACTTAATTTTTTACTTTACCATTTCACTTTCAATATTGACATACTAACTAGAGGTGTTTTAAAATCTGATATAATTTGCTAATGTATGCTTGACTTTATAGACATACAAAAACATATCATTGGTGTATTAAATTAACAGACAATATAGACATATCATTCTTTTAGCCTTCTCGCTGCTGATGGCATCTAAAGATGCCATGGAGTTGGAACAATTTTCATCTTCATATTTTGAATTTTTATTTAAAGACTTTTTCATTTTTACAACATTCACAGTTTATTATGCTAATTTTCAAATATTTTTCCATAATTTTATTATTTTTTTTTCTATATGCATGCATAAAAGAATTGTGTTCTTATATTTTTTATTTTTATTTATATAATTTTGCTTGTTATGTGCCAAGGAGATTTGATTTGAAATACATGTCAGTAAATTAATTGCATGTGTTATAACTGACAATGTCTATGAAAACTAATTATTTTATTGGATGGCAAAATAATTTCAGATGGGAATTGTATATTCTTTGACCAAATATACTCAATGAATACTTTTCAATATTAGCAAATACAAAACACATAATTCTGCTGTTGCTGCTGTAGATATATATATATAAAATAAACCAACTCCAAAATATTTCAAAACTTTTTGATAAAAAATAAGATAGAAATGAATTTTTATAAATTTATGGATATCAATTAGGCTTAATTGCAAATTATTGCTGGTGTACAGATGTTGCAGATTTCATAATTTCTGACAATCAGAGGGTTAAAATGCATAGGTATTCTAATTTATCTCTGTTTTTTTTTATTTTTATTATATTCATCATTTTAGCAGTTATATATTGTGAAATAAATATAAGCAAGACATATTTTGATATAAAACTTTGAGATCTGGACAAACTGTGCTCTGCAAACATTTAAATTGGAATAATGTATTGAAAAACTGAGGCAAAACTGAGTTAAAAAATTTTTATCAATGATCTATGTGATTCTAGAAAACTCAAGATGATTGCCATGCTTGTACCTGAAATTTACAACAAATATAGTTAATTTTCCTTTTTATTCTTGAGAGAATAAATGCCAACAGAAATTCTTCACATGTCCAGAACTTGCAACAAAAGCAATGGCAGATGTTGTTGGAAAGGTTAGTTTTTACATGAATCATAAATTGTTTGTCTTCAGTTTTGATAAATTAAATCTTGCATTCTGAATATTTTTTATCTGTTCTGCTTGTTAATGATGATCAATATTCTTAATGATCCATGGAAATTTTGTCAAATTTAAAATAAAAATTTATGCAAATTTCTTTATTAGTCATTCTTAAAAATTGCAGTACAATTTTGACATATTTATTCAATAATTTGTCATATACACATAACAAAACGTAAATTTATTTTTATGGTGACATTCAAATAAAGAGAGTATATCCTTACACTATGACAGTGGACAAGAATCTTCTATTGTGAGACATTCATTAAAATATTTTTTTGCTAGTTTTAGTAGAAAATTATTGTTAGAGTTACCATTACAGTAGTAATATTATTGAGTTGTTTGGAAAGTAGCTTCGTTTCTTTCATGAAAATGAATGACAATTTTTTTATAGTATATAAATATTTTAATTAATTATATATTGACTATTTTGGTCCAACACATGTTGCCGTCTTTCTGGTAGTAGCATGATTCCGTGTTTGAAGAATTTCTGATCTTTGCTTGCAAAACACTGAATCAAGTGATTTTTGACATCCTCATTTAAACTAAGTGTTTTGCCATCTAAAGAATTTTGTAAAGACCAGAATAAGTAATAATCACAGGGTGCCAGATATGGTGAATATGGTGGGTATAATACCCATCCAAGCTGTAACAGCTTCTGGCAAGTCATCAAACTTGTATGAAATTTGGCCTTATCCTGGTGAAACATTATATTTTTTCTGTTAATCAATTCTGGCCTCTTCTGTTTGATGAAATCACTCAATTTGTCCAATTGGTGGCAGTACATTTCCGAATTAATTGTGGAATTGTCTGAAAGAAGCTCAAAAAAAAACAAGTCCCTTGAAATTCCATCAAACAAAGAGCATCATTTTTTTTATGAATATGGGGTCTTGGTGTGCTTTGAGCCGGTTCATTTCTTCTACTCCATGATCAGTTGGGTTCAACTTTAATAAATATTTTAATTAATTATATATTGACTATTTTGGTCCAACACATGTTGCCGTCTTTCTGGTAGTAGCATGATTCCGTGTTTGAAGAATTTCTGATCTTTGCTTGCAAAACTATTGAATTACAACTTGAGCAGGTGGAAGCTATTGAGGAGGAGCACTCAGCAGAAGAACAACAGGTGCAAGATGCTTCAACTGCTGAAATAAAAGACATTAGCAGTAAGAGTGAAGTGCAGGCTTTTATTGAGAAACATTACCACGACAAAACTGTTACTGGAAGAGCAGTGGAAATTTTAAATGATAATGTAATGGACCATTTTCGCAAAATTCTCCAGCAAAGAAAAAAGGAGATTTCTCTGGATCGTTATCTTACGCAATTACCAACTGCCTCTCCTTCGAAGGAGTAATTTTCCTCCTCCCCTCTCCACTCCTCCATCCTCGTGTGCCATCAATTATCAACCAGAAAAATATATTGTATATATGCAGTATTGTAAAATTAGTTTTATTTTGGTAATTAAACTGCTTTCTTCTAATATTACTGTTATATTTATTTACTTTCTGTATTATTTCCACACAAAAAGCCATAACATGTTAAAAATTTTTTTGTTAGGACAAAACATGTATTATTTGTATTTACATTAATTGCAATGGGAAAAATTGATTCGGATCACGAACAGGGTCAAGGAATGGATTGTGTTCGTGAACCGAGGTACCACTGTAGTGGGAAATCCATAAATTTTGGACATTTCTGACTTCCAATTACAGAAATACTTCGAATAGTCCAGGCTTCACTACAGTCCAGATTGTAACTGTTAATAAAAAATTTTTAATTTACTTTATTTTTTTAGAATAAATATGAAATGTAAGCGTGCTTGCTACTTACTACCTATATATGACTCAAATAGCCACTATTTGACAAACTGAGTCAAGCAGGCGACTGCTTAATGTTGTCAAATTTATCTGAACAACATTTGTTTATAGTGCCTTCCTCTCAAGTGCAATGTCGTCAGTTGTTTACCGCATTTGTTTATATAGTGCCTGCCTCTCAAGTGCAATGTCATCAGTTGTTTACTGCAAACATTTAATTGAATCATTAAATGGGAATGAATACTGGGCATATCAGTGTTTGCAGCTCATCAGCCCGCAGCAGCACAACTCAAGTGGGAATCTGCCTTTATGCAGAATGCACTCTGCGTTTGAAATGGCACCAAGTGGACAACTTGGAGAAAGCAAATGCGTTCACCTGCCAGGTGAACCCTCTATCTATTTGTCTTTATGAGCTCTGACCCACTTTCTGCCCCCTACTGTCTATTATATATCTTTTATAAAGATTTTAATGTTTAATGCATAAAGAAATAATTATTAACGTAAGAATTTATGATTTAAGAAAACATATGACCAAATCGAAAATTTCTTGGAACCAATTATAATTTTTCCCATAGAATACGTACCTAGAACACTCCGGTTTCAATTAGTCTGGTAAGAAAGAGGAACCGATTAACCAGACTAAACGAGATATTGCTGTACTTCAACTTATGATCTTGATGTTCAAACCAAACTCTGTCACAAATCAAGGACTGTTTATATTTATTTTTTTATGCATAAATAAAGATATACAGTAAATCCTCAACTTACACAATTTCAACTTACTCAGTTTCAGAGATACACAAATGTGTAAATCTTAATTTTTGTTAAATTTTCATAAAATGTTAAATTGTTTAATGAATTTTTCATTATTATTATTTTTAAAAATAAAACTTATGGTCAAATTTTCTTATTTATGATTAAAATATGTTCATAAATCTTATTTGACTATATCATTGCTAATGTGCCCATTCATATATCTAATTTATTTACTTAATATCTAATAATTTTAAGTATTATTGGACTTACATGGCTTTCAATTTATGGAAAATTTTTTAAGAATTAACTACACAAATCAAGGACCTATTATATTTTATTTTTAATAGGATGTATAATATGCAAAATTATAATGATATCATATTTTAAAAATTCTTTGTCTTTGCAACTAATGATAACTTCTCTGCTGCATGTCAATACCTTCTCAGTCATATAAATAATTCCTGTTTAAATGTTTATGAGCAAACACCTTCTCATAAGATTGCTTGCAATTTTGTAATTAGTCTATCCCATCTGTGATCTTGATTATAAAATTTAAACCTATTTATATACACACGATGGAAGAAAAGTCTGTACCCCTCCAAATAACTTGATAAATATAGATTTCAAAAATCTGTTAATGCTAACAAATAGGAAGTCATGAGTGAGCTACATGATAGTGACCTTCAAATGAGCTGATTATGCAAATGAAGACAGTTGTAAATCCTATTTCAAACTGTGACAGATATGGAAAAATTTCCAATTACAAACTTTGTTCAGCATTCAATTCTGAACACATTAAAAAACTTCATCAAAATCGAATGAACAGTTTATACAAAAATGAAACAAAAACATTTTTACATGCAAAAGGTTGACACTTATTTCTGACATGAATTAACAAACCAACACCAAAACATAACATCCCAAATCCATAAACTGAAAACACAGAGCCTAATCAATAAGCAAAAACTAATCAAGGATGTGCACAAAATGTCTTCAACCAACACCGAAGTACAATTGAGCCTCATGTTGGATGGAGTTCCTCACAGCCTTGAATGTCAGTAGAAATCTCTCAACAAATAGTAATGATGCAATTTTGAAGATTCTCTATTGTTATTATGTAAGAATGAAAGTTATCACCGCCTCATCAATTGCTGGTTGTGAGCAAACTAATCTTGGCTATTTCAAGGAATTTGTGTATAATAGATCTAAATGTTTCATTTTTGGGAGAATTATTCATTCAATTTTGATGAAGTTTTTTAAAATGTTCAGAACTGAATGCTGAACAAGTTTGTAACTGGAAAATTTTCACTATCTATTATGTTTTATAAGATAAGATTTGCAACTGTCCTTATTTGCATAATCAGCTCATTTGAAAGTCACCATCAGGTAACCCACCCATAATTTCCTATTTGTTGGCATTAATAGATTTTTGAAATCTATCAAATTATTTGGAATGTACAGACTTTTCTTCCATCCTGTATATATATAAGTGGAAGTGATTCATGTTCTCTGAACTCATCCATTGCTCATCATGATGTTTGAGGAAGGTGGTAGAAAGTATGAGGTTGTTTCTATCAAAAAAAAAAAAGAAATTGTTTGTCAAATTATATGAAGATGGTTTTACTCTAAAGGAAGCAGTTCAAAATCAGATATAAAATGGAATACAGGGAAGATCATAATTATAAAATACAAAAAACGTAATTTTGAGGTGCTAAACAACGGACCACAAGGGAACAGGCCAAAACTACTTAATTCCGACATCCTTCATCTAACAGAAGCAGCACTTGAGAAAGAGCCTGAAATTACTCTTATGAAAATCAGAGAGAAGCTTCTTGAGCATGACACCGAGTTAAGCATGTCTTCCATAAGAAATGCATTACTGATGCTTTTTTAAGCGTAATTTAAAAATTATACTTAAAAAAGCATCAGTAGAAGTAGACAGAATGAATAGACAGTCAACTATTTGGCTCGGAAGACAGTATGCAGCGAGCTTCAGTCAGTCAGTCTCTGTAAACCAGGAAAAACTCATTTTTATAAATGAAAGTAAATTTAATCTGCACATTAGACAATCTCAAGCTCAATCAAGGCCTAGTACTAGGACAGTGATTATTGTCCCCACTGTCAGAGGATGAAATTCCTCATTTATTGTTGCACTGAATAATCAAGGGATCGTTCACTGAAAAATTATATTTTTTGGCACCACAACTGCAGAACTCTTCTGTGAGTTTGTCAGGAAATTCAAAACAAAACTCAAAGACCCAAATAGACAATGATGTATTCATCATGACAATGCTCAGATTCACCAGTCATATGCAGTAGATTTCGTGGCTTCTTCACAAATGAGCATTAAATTTTTGCCACCTGATTTTCCAATGCTCAACCCAATTCAGAAGCCTTTTACTAAAATTAAAGCTAGGGAAATACTAAGCCACTGAGAGGCACATCAGTTACTGGAAGTTTTCGAAATCAGTTTATCTAGTATTACTTCCTAGTATTGCATGTATGTGCATGTCCTTACGTTATAGACATGTTTCTTTTATTACAAAGTTGCAGCTATTAGCTAACCACTGCATTAAATTTAATATATATAATATTTTCTTTTTCATTAAAATTTGTGTTCATTTGAAATTAAGTTCATTTTAATATCAATATTATACTTGTTTATTCACCATTTTGTACTCTTCCTCACCATTTTATTTAACTGTTCATAGCCTAAAGTTTGAATGTACATGCAAAAGATTTAAATAAATTTGCAAATGCTATATATAAAACAGAGAGAAAGCTGTAGTAGTACAGGAATATTTTAATCATCATTTAAAATTAAAAAACAGCTTTAATATTTAGCAATAAACTAAAGCACTTTAAGCAGTTGAGATCACTCATAAATTTTAATTACGTTTTCAGTATTTCCTATCATCATCAGGCTACAAAATTCAAATTTTGTGAGATCACTCATAAATTTTAATTAGTAGCCAACGTTTTCAGTATTTCCTACCATCATCAGGCTACAAAATTCAAATTTTTTAGCTTGATGATGGTAGGAAATACTGAAAACGTTGGCTACTAATTAAAATTTATGAGTGATCTCAACTGCTTAAAGTGCTTTAGTTTATTGCTAAATTAGAAGAGTATAAGCAATAAGTTGGACAATTTGTACAGCTTAAATAAATGCAAAAACAGAAATTATATTATATTAATATAAAACTGTTGCAAAAATAAAATGATGCACCCCTGGAAAATAGTGCAAGAATTGTGAAACTCAGTATATAAATATCTTTCATCTAGATATACAAATGGTTAAAATTTCATCACCAAAGAATGTACAGGGCATATCAAGAGCTCACGAGAAGAGCAAATCTGAGACCAATATAAGGAGTGGCATTCATAAGTATGAATTTATCTGACCAGTTTTACTCTTTCATTTCATTAACTAGTCTATAAAGATGTCTCTATGACATATCTGACAGCAGTACGAGCAACTGAGAGAATTTTTTTTTTAGTTACAGTAAACCTAAAACAAACCTACATTGATTGTTTTTGCAACAAAATTTGTCATTGTTAAATATATTCTATTAACAGTTTTACTGTGTAAATGTAATTAGAAATTTAATAGTTTATTTACACTTATGCAAAGCAATGGTAAAACAATAACTGCAATATTACAATGCAAGAAGTTATTTTGTTTCATAAATGACTAATTTATGAAATAATTGCATTTGCAAATATTTCATTGCATGAGTCTGTAAAATGTCAGACATATCAGTATTTTTCTCAGTTCTTTTCATGCATTCCACATTACTATGGAGTTCATCAGAAATAAATTCATAATACTTAGATCACTAGATCAAAGTATTCAAGAAATTTTTATTTTTTTTTAAATTTTATAAAAAAATTCTTTAAACCCTTGAGTGCAATAGCTATTTTGTAATTAAGCTTAATTAATATGCAAAAAAAAATTAAAATTGTGAAATCTCACTTAATTTTTGTCAAAATATTTTGAAATTTTCAGTATTTACTGAAGATTTTATTCTTTTTCTAATACAGTGGGTGATCGGTTAACGAACAGTTCGGATAATGAACAAATCGGATAAAAAATACGGTTAACGAACAGTTCGGATAATGAACAAATTGGATAACAAACACTTTTTTGAAAGATTTTTATGTTCGGTTAATGAACACATGTTCGGATAATGAACACTTCACAGAACAAACTGTGGGACCCGCGGACTGACCGAATGACAGATCAGTCGGATTGCTGCGTGATAAAGATATGGCTTACCATTCTGGAGGATCCGGGGGTCCAACTCCTCCAATTTTAGGAGAGATCTGGGTCTGGACCATTGAAACCCATCCTTCAATCTTCCAGTTGACCCACGGACCATTGAAACCCATCCTTCAATCTTCCGGTTGACCCCATCATAGACCATTAAAACTCATCCTTCAATCTTCCAGTTGACCCCATCATGGGTGTTGGTCAGCCTGTGATGATGGCAGCTCTATAAATGGCCGCTGCCAGATAAAAATATTCCACGAGGATAGTTCGGCTTAACTAACCAAACGGAATGACAGGCTTAGGCTTCTCCATTTTATTTTCCATTTTTGATAGGACACCAAAAAAAAACTACTGCACAGAAAAAAATAATTTTTATAAATATACCTTGAAATGTCAGCTGTCAAAATTTACAACAACAATATGGCTTAGAATGAAATTGATGGGTAAAAATACAACTAACACCACTGGTGGGGAAAAAATAAAATTATTTTCCGAACAACCCAATATAATCATAGTTGTGATTAAAATATGATAATTGTATGAAATTATATACAAGGATAGTATTATATTATTATATTGTAAACTGAATTGTAATGCTTATTAAAATTTTTTGTATAGTCAAATTAACATAAATTGAAAAATTGTTTGTATAAAAATATAAGGATCTGCAGTTTGCCAAATTTCGCAGAATTTAAAATAATCGTCTAGAAATCATCTTTAAGAAACTAAAAACTAATGACTGTTGCACGTCTATTTTTAATTTATTTAATTGTTTTCATTATTATATGTTAATTAGCATTTAGTTAAATATATTTTTATATGGTTATAATTTTATTAATTTTAATAATGATATTGTTGGATTTGAATTGATTGTTAAAAAAAGTAAGGATTGACTGAGCTAATTAATCACGTGATGTGATGACGAGCTGTTTTACAGAGCTCTATTTTGTCGGAAATTCACATAATCAGGAGTCGTTAACCAAAGCATGCATCGTTAACCAAGACATATTTTTTTTTCAAAAACTCGTCGTTAACCAAAGCCATTGTTATCCGAGGCCATCGTTAACCAAGGTACCACTGTATTACTTTAATAGGTTTCTGGAAATTTAAATTTCCTGCTTTTTCTATGAGCTTGCAATTAATATAATTATGACTAATTAATATGCAAAAAAATTAAAATTGCCATATCTCATTTAATTTTCATCAAAATCTCTTGAAATTTTCACAGTTTATTAAGTTTCTTCACTTCTTTCTAATCATATAAACAACTTTTCCAAGTTTTCAAAACTTTTCATTCTATTCAATATACATCAATTTTTTTTTCACAACTTTTCATTCCATATATAAGATGACTAAAAATGAAATCAGTTTTACATTTGAATAATGGCAGGGCTTTTCAATAAAGCAAGTCATGATTGAAGAAAATTTAGACCAAATTTTGAAATAAAATAAAAACAAATTATTATGCAGATTTTCAATAATGAAGTTATGTTGTATAATTAGTCAAAAGTAGCATAAATTTATTAAATGTCATAATATTTAATAATTTATATATTTATTGATATGTTTGTATTTCATTTTAATAATTTTTTCTAAATTTTTGAATTTATGTAAAGAAATCTAATGTAAACAAAAATACTATATTCTCAAACATAAACAGCTATAATAAACTTTACTTTGCTCTATTTGGATCCCAGATGATTTATCTCTGTATAATCAATACTGCACACCATGAGGTAAAGTAAACTTAACAGGAAAAGTGCAAGAATGTAATGACAGCAATAAAATAATAAAAGTGCCACACCCATTCTTATGACAGATTTTTGTTTACATTTGCACTTTCTGATTTTTTGATAAAAAATTATAGTGAAATTGTTGTAAAATATAAATGAATAATAAATAATAATACATATTTTAATTCATTGAGGCCTGTTGATGTGTAGACATGTCATGGAAGTTTAACAAAATGAAAAAAAAAAAAAATTTAAAGATATCAATTAGAGGAACAGATTGCAACATTAAAGTTACATGTCTGCAAGTCTTGCAATTTTAATTGTTGCACCATTTGGATCTTGTAGAAGTACTAGTGTAAAATGCACTGCAGCACTTTTTGAACAATGTACCAAGAAATGACAAAATCATATGCTACTGCACAGGCATTGGATGAAGAATTTTTTGTGCATGCTGCACATTCAGCTGCAGCAATAACAACTTCCATTAGCTTTCGGCCCTTTCTTGGTGCCACACCTAAATCTCCAATGTTTTCAAATTTTTTAATCACATTCTTTAATTCATTTTTAGACATGGCCCTTTTTGCATTCTTTTCAAATACCAATATTTTCTAATTCAGTCAAACTATTTCTGCCATTTTGATAAAATAATTTAACTAATAATGCATTGTCTTTCTTTTCCAAAAGCATGATGATAATTGCAGAATGGTTTGCTTGCAATGATCTACTGGCAATTTATATTTAGCAGATAGTTTTGCAGTTTGCATGTTTTTGCTTGGATAAATTCCACATGGTGGTAAAAATTTGAACTATTTTATTTTTTCATTGAAAATCTAGCATATATATGAAGTGTGCTTGTAAAGTGAGAATTTATTTTCTATAGAGATAATGTTAAAAGCAGGTTCCATTCTCAACTGTGAAATTTACCATAATAAAAATTATATAAAAATCCAACAAAACAATAGTTTATGATAAAACAATGATTAATTTATGTAAAGAAATTAAAACAGCCTTTAAAATTAAGCAAATTATTATAATAATGAAATTATTTGTCATACATTACTAGACAGTTTTTATTCTTTATCATTGATAGATCAGTAGATGATATTTTGCAGAAGAACTGCTGACAGACTCAATCTGGGAAACAAAGATACAGGTAGGCCTCGATTAGTGCGAATTCGATTAGTGCGACTTATAAAATTGATACCGTGTTTCGGTTAGTGCGAGAAAATATTCGATTAGTGCGAGTTGTAAACACAGACCAGTCTTACTAACAAAGCTCCTTTTATGATGTCAATTAACAAATTACCGTTAATTTTCAGTTAGTAAAACCGGACGAGGAGCAGTCCAAGAACAGTCAC